>ONZH01002269.1:0-111804 GCA_900303285.1 Rhinella marina
GGCGTTGCGACTGCACAGGGATCTCCTTCCAGACAAGTTAGGGGAAACGACCAAGGGTAACACCTGCGCTCCTGTTTACTGGGAATAAGAGGGTGAAGGGGTGGTGGGGAGTGAGTGACGGTATGGAGCAGGACCTGCAAGGGGCCCCATTTTGGATTCTGTTAGTGAGCCCTCTCTTCGCTGGATCAGAGCATGTGCAAGAACAAACCTTCTCCCATCTCGCTGTTAATAGATGGAAACTTGCAATCTATACTAAATTAGAACTAGAGTTGAGCGAACGTGCTCGTAACGAGCACTGTACTGCTCGGATCCCCTGCGCTCGTATGGGCCGCAGGCATCCGGATCCGTCCTCACCTGACTGTAAGTCAATGGGGTCGGATCCGTTTGGTATGATACATTGATACATTGCCGCAATTTGAATATTAACCTGGCAGCACCGGGCGCAGCCCAAATGGACCTTTCGTTGGAGAGATGCCACGAACGATGCAGTCAAATAGGAAACTGATCTGATCTCCTTCCGTACAGGAGAGGAAAAACACTCCGGCCCCTGTGGAGAGAGAAATCCATCATTAGTCATTTCTTTCATTGGAAATCAGTTATTTTCCCTCAAAACAAATTCAGTCTTTCTCAACAAACATTTCCTTTGTTGACCCAAATCCCTTGAGTCATGTGGCTTCCGATAGGTCTCTCTTTTAGAACTGATTAATAGATTGAAATTATTAACCCTTTCATGACCGGGCTGAAAAAAATGGTCAGAAAGTCCAGGCAATTAAATTCTTATTAAAATAGTTATTTTTTTAAATTATAGCTTTTTATGTCTTAATTATTAGAACAGACACAAAAAAAATGAATTATTGCAATGTACCTAACTTTGTGATGATCATTTTGATATATAACTTGTATAGGTTTGACTATGGTGACGGTTTCCATTAGCAATGGCATTTTTACATTTTTTTATACATTTTTTTTATTTGTATTTTTTCTTTTTTTTATTTATATTTTAATTTATTTTTGGCACATAATATGTCCCACAAGAGATCATTAAAAGACCTCTGGAAGACACTGACTGAGCTTTAATCCTAGCGCTGTACAGTGCTCTGCACGGGGCATGTGCAGATAGGACATATATAGTCAGTGAGCAGTCAGGAAGGGGTTAAAGAGGTTATCATACAAATTTAAAACTCTTTTATTTTATCTGGAGGACTTTCTTCCCTTTCTATGGGCAGGCAGCAGCTCATCAGACACCTTTATCTCCCAAGATATGTAGCAATTAGCTCCTGGTAACCCCTTCATCCCCTGCATGGAAAATAGTTGTTCACATATAGACACTGCTCCCACAATTTCCTTCTCCACTGTCTAGAAAGATCTAGCTATATTATATTTCTATGAATATAGAGGTAGGGATGATGATGAATGGTGTCTGAACTGCAGTTCACCTGCTTCACTCTAAAACCGCTATACCAGCACTGAGAGAAGGAATAGGAGCAGAGGAAACTACTGAGCATGTCAGTCCACCTCTGAAAGCAGGGAGAAGGTGGACCAGAAGGAGAAACAGCAGGGGGCGCTAACAGAGAGAAAAATGTAATCTACATGTAAATCCTTACCATATTTTTATTGCCTGTACAGTATTTGTAATATTACTTCATTTGAAATGCCCCATATCATTACTAGTAATAGTTTTTGTCGATTAACCCTTTAAATATCATAAGAGTCTAGAAGGCAATCTGTAGATTTTCTTATTTATATATTTAGCAACCATTTTATGTGTTAGTATATTATCATTACATTTTTGTTGATTTATGTGGTAATGTGGGCAATGCACCTCCAATCAATATGAAATAAAACACAGGTGCAGCTACCATGAAGTAGCACACTGCTCCATGAGCACCTGCAAACACTGGGAGACATGGATTATACTGAATTGCATTACTGCTCTATGTACCATACATGAAAATTTTAAGCTCTTTTTGCACATTTGTGATCTAACAATGGCGAGGTGAGCTTCTTCAGATGGGACATTACACTATCTAGCGTGTCCTGAGCCTAGACCTATTACTACACTATACTATGCTTTAATTAAAGAACTTGGACAGATGAGCAGGAGTGCACAATCCAAGCATTATGTAATAAAGTGCACACCCCATGGCTGACTTACCATAAGAAAAAAGCAAGCCACCATACAGGTGGTAGATGGGCCCCAATACAGTTTTGATAAAACATTTGTGCAAAGAGCTTGCTTGCTCTTGGTAATGTGGGCATGCTGCCTTAAAAAAGTGGGTTCATAGTTTTGGTCCATCAAGTTCCTATGCTATTGTGTTATGAACATGACTTGGCTATGCAGACTGGTGGGGTCCGTTACTGGTGGGTGTGTTCTGGAACTGAGCATGCGCGACCAGCCTAGTGAGGTTGGACAAAAAATAAGGAAAAGAACAACAGCAGGTGAGCTATACAGATACATTTTATTAAATAGCTCACTGATTGTACAAATTTTTTATATACGTGCATTACAAAAATAGTTCAGATCCAGGGGCTGGTTTAAAAAAATAGAGACTATGTTTCATGACAAATGTTTTCCTATGGGAGGGTGCCTGAGCAGTAAGGTCCTAGCTTGCTAGTCCTATCCGAGGATCTTTGAGTCAAAGCCACCACCAGATCTCCAGTAGGAACACCTTCCCATATTCTAAGCTTCATGTGAATGAGCCATGAGGGACTATACTTGACGCTTCCTGTGAATGAGACATGAAGGACTATACTTTGACGCTTCCTGTGAATGAGACATGAAGGACTATACTTTGACGCTTCCTGTGAATGAGACATGAAGGACTATACTTTTATGCTTCCTGTGAATGAGACATGAAAGGACTATACTTTGAACGCTTCCTGTGAAATGAGACATGAAGGACTATACTTTGACGCTTCCTGTGAATGAGACATGAAGGACTTATACTTTGACGCTTCCTGTGAATGAGACATGAGGACTATACTCTTGACTACAGTTCCAGGTTTGCAGTGGATCAGGCTTTCCAGAATATGTAAACCCAAACAGATCAGTCACGGTCCCTGGTTTGTACCAGGGGAATAGATGTACTTCTCGTTTACCTTCTAGGAGTCATCTCAACTATTCAAGCTGCCATGCTTAAATAAAGTAACAAGCTTTGCCAAGCGCATGACAGGGCGGTATAATTAGCAATGTTTGTTACTGTGTTGTACATAGGTTAGATGAGCGCAGCACATAATTCACAATTTCTATTTGTGTTTTATATGGCCTAAATCCGAATAGTGGTAACAACAACACTGTAAAGGTATACACTAGCAACAACTAATGTTGCATTATCTGCTCGCCAGGGCGATTACGCTGGACGCCTCATGGTCTAGAAGACACAGCATGTCTTATTAAGGGAACTTTTCTCCTCGCCCACGTAATGAAGAGCTAGAAGTATACATTAAACATTCTGGTTGGAACAGAATAACCATCTGTCGTACACATGATATAGGAAACTGAAGAATGTATGTCGATGTGAGGGTCCCTAAACATTAAAATAGAATTGATTGTACTCCTGGGAGTCGGCCTCCAGCATGACTACATTACATAATTTTATTTCTTAGCAGTTCTTAGGAACTGCTGTAAACCATCTTGATCCATCAATTAAATCTGTATTTTTTAAAACTAAAACCAGATACATATAATTTTGTATTTTTTTTTTTTATTAATTTGTTATTTTATTTTCTGTATATTATTATTATGGGGGCGGCCACCGAGCCTGAACTGCTGTCAACAGCATTCAGAGATATGCTTTATAGCAGCCACATGGACATGGGCAGGGGCGGACTGGGAACTTAAAGAAGAACTCCCAGAAAAATTTTTATTCTCTGACCTGTTAGAAAGGTGCATGATATAATCTGTAGTGATTGTCATTTTCTTATCAGAGGCTGAAATTGAGAGTTTCCACTCTATTCTTATTGTAGCTGGGTCATGTGACCAACCCCCTGACCTCCAACTGACCCAGGACAGCAAGCCAGTCACTTCTCTATTCATTCCTATGAGACTGAAAGTGAGGCTCCCCATAGGAATGCATAGAGAATAGACTTTCCTGTCCACACATAAAGTCTCTGTGTGAGTTGGTGGTCTAATTCTTAGTCACATGACACAGATAAGAAATTTCAGGATGATTAATAACTCAAAAATTCATCTACTGGTAAGAAAATTTACATTCACTACAATTACATTATGTACATTTCTAGCAGGACATGGAATAAAAATTTTGGCGGGAGTTCTTGTTTAAAGGTGGCCTGGAAAAAAATAATTCAAAGTGGCCCCATTTGTAGTCGGGTGCAAATAACGGAAGGCAGGGCCAGCAATACCTTATTGTGGCACATTATACCACCCCAACAGAGCCAATACCACAGTCCATCACAAAATTACTGCCAGCAGCACAAAAATAGATCCCAAATAACTTCCACTGGCCAGGCCATAAGGAGACTTGGGTGGCCCCTGGGCATCGGCCCAACCGGGAAATTTTCCTGTAAGGTCTATGCCAATCCGCCCCTGGACATGGGAACCTATGGTCTCATAATGACATTGACTTCTGTGAGTATTGTGGGCATGCTCTTTGACTTGTACAGAGGTCACTGTACAGAAAGAGAGAGGAGGTGCACTGACGTAACACCCAGAGATGCTGCGCTCATGCAGATGCTGTGTGGAACCAAAGTTCAGAAGACAGCTGGGGAAAGTTTTCAAGCCTGTATAGGGAAAGGTCCTACATTGGTTGTGCCTAAACTCCATGCGCTGTAAGGACCTTGTGATGTCACAGGTTCAGGCGAAAGCCTTCGCCAGCTGTCGCCTGAACTTTAGTTCCACACAGTGTGTCTACAGATCTAGTTTGGAACAGAATAACCATCTGTCGTACACATGATATAGGAAACTGAAGAATGTATGTAGACATGATGGTCCCTAATCATTGAAATAGAACTGATTTTACTCCTGGGAGTTGGCCTCCAGTATGACTACATTACATAATTTTATTCCTTAAGAACTGCTGTAAACCATCTTGATCCATCAATTAAATCTGTATTTTTTTTAAAACCAGATACATATAATTTTTTATTATTTTCCGATAGCAAATTTGTTATTCTATTTTCTGTATGATTATGGGACAACCCTTTAAAACCACAATAAAAAATACAATTATTTGTACCACCACCAGGGGGAGCTCACTGCAAAACTGTTTTATTATTGAGTTCGTTTGAGTCTGCATAGGACTCTATGCAGTGAGCTCCCCCTTGTGGTGGCTGCTAACAAGCAAAATTTTGTCAAGTACTGTAACTTTATGGTGCTGATGAAGGGATGTGGCGCTCTGAATCTGAAAAACTCTGAAAGCTTTGACCCTGTAAAGAATTTTTTTGCAAATATAAATGAAATAAAATTAAATTACATCTAGGGAATGGCCAGATTTCCTGCCTAAGCCACCTACATTACTTCCTATACCTGTGATGGCTAACCTTCCACACTCCAGCTTTGTAAAACTGTGACTCCCAAGATATACACTTGCTTCGATGTTCTCAGAGAACTCCATAGAAATGAATGGACCATGCTGGGAGTTGTAGTTTCACTACAGCTGGAGTGCCAGAGGTAATCCATCACTGCGAGCTATATTAGCCGAGAAAAAACAGAAAAGTAGTGGGGAGGGGGCTCTCTATACTTGATGCCAGAGCTCCATTTTCTATAAAAACAGCCCAACTTGACCACTACCTAGATAGAAGACTTATCTGGACCACTTAGTAGCTGCATAAAAAGCCAAATACTTCAAACAACATCAGGGATGAAAAATTATTTAAATATTGCCCGTAAATACATATTCACCTCTTCCCAGCCTCTATAAAACACATCACAAAAGTACACAAATGCTACTATCGTTATGCATGGCCTTAAACATTGCCAATATGCATATATTAGTGGAAAAACATCATCAACACCCTCCAAATACTGCCAAACTGTGTTCAGATTCTGAACAATTATTCCATTCAAATCATGCCATAAAAATGATAATTAAAGCAAACATAATAGGAAGAAAAACTGTGATCAGCGGCTGCTATCTAGATTCTTCTCATCCATGATTCCATGTCATCATGATCAGAAAGTGTTGTATTTCTACATCCAAATGGTTGGTTGCAACCTTTTACAACAAAGAGAAAGATAAGACCTGTTTCGGAGTCAAGGGGGTTTTTGGCAACAGATCCCCACCAATCAGATCAGTAATTATATATCCTTTGAATATGTTACGTTGTCCTCTTGTGAAAAAAAAAAAAAACACCAGGCTCTTCAGCCTAGTGGGGTCTATCCCCACTATGGCTTGCTTGCAAAAATTTGCAGAATGCTCCTATGTGGTTAAATATTTGTGCTTCCAAATGAGACTTTGTATATATTCTAATAGCAGTTAAAAATAAAAAAGCAGAGTTATTTTAGGCCATTGACAGGGACTGGCCTAAGTTTTTATAAAAACCGAACAACCTCTTTAAATGGTCAATAACTTTTCACACAGATTTGCAATAAAGCACATTGTACAGGTGACAATAAAAAAGTTTGTAATATATTTATCAGGAAAATTGTGTCTTTTTCTCTTTTAACAGCTCTTTTACTCCCCCTTTTAAAGTAGGATTCTCGACAGAGACGAGAGCTCACTGCTCTCTCCACTCTCCATACGGTTCATGCGCAGCAATGTAATTTGATCCTTTGGGTGCTGACAGTCTTCTCTCCATCTTGGAAAATGTAGTTTAGGGGATGGGAAATAGCTGATAGTGGAAAACGAAACATTTTCCACTGATTTTCCACGAGTTTTTACATTCATCTGTACTATTGATTTATGCAAAGTTTTGTGAAAATTTAGCCTATGTTCACATCATGTTTTTGTCCCACCTTTAACTGTTTCAAGACCCTGCGATTTTACATTTTTTTGCATTTAAACTTTACTATACTCTCTGCCTCCCAGGAGCCATATCTTTTTTATTTTTATGAGAGCTCATTTCTGTGGGACAAGTTGTACTTTATATTAGCACCATTAAATATTGCATATGATGTAGTGGGAAGCTGGAAAAAAATTCCGAATGGGGTGGAATTGGAAAAAATGAAACTTCGCCCGTAGTTTATGGGTTTCATTTTAACGGCCATTCCCTATGTGGGTAAATTTGACCTGTTACTTTCATTATATGGGTCAGAATGATTACAGTGATACCACATTTATATAGTTTTTCTTTGCATCGTCAAAAGCCTGTCCTCCATAACGTTTCTATAGTTACATCATACAGAGATGTTTGAGGGCTAATTTTTGGTGGGGAGAGCTGCAGTTTTTATTGATACCATTCTGGAGTGTGTGTGACATTTTTGATCACTTTTCTTCTGAGCTGTCTTACATTTAGACCTTTTTCTAAATCTAAAACAGGCCGTAGAAAATGATAAATGAGAAAGGCCTGTTGGCCTGTACCCGCCCACTCCACGCCCACAATTTTAGACTGGCATGAGCAGGGCGCCTGCAATAAGCCTAATTTGGCGTATTTCAGTATAATAAATGACCACTTAAAGTTTAAAGTTCCAAATTCTGCCATACATGTAAGAAGGGGGTTAAAGGGTAGTCCGGCCTTGGAGTCGACAACTCCTATCATGCAGGCCTGTGCCCTGACACAAAAAATGCAGACTCACTTGCCTATGATTCCACTGCTGTTCTGTTGTCCCGTCCCACCCCCACCCCCCCTCATTGACCAGGAACCTTTAGGGCCCTGTGACTACTATGGCCAGTAACCTCAGTGGTCACATCAGCTTGAATGGTACCTCACAGCCAGGGGCGGATTGGCCATAGACCTTACAGGGAAATTTCCCTGTGGGCCGATGCCTGTCTGTGGTGTTTGGCTCTGTTGTGGTGGTATAATGTGCCACAATATGGTATTGCTGGCCCTGTCTTCTATCAATTTGGACCCGACTACAAAATTGGGCCACTTTTAGTATTTTTTCCAGGGCCACTTCAAGTTCCCAGTCCGCCCCTGCTCACAGCTGTAAAGTAATGTTCAAGCCAGTGTGAGGCCTGTGATTGGCCAGTTACAAGATCCAACTGCTTCCGGGTCCTATGAGGACCTGAAGCGGCCAAGAATGGAGCACCAGGGGGACCATGGATAGGTGTTTGCTTTTTTTTTTAGTAAGGAGCACATGTCCAAACGATAGCTGTTGTCAGCTCTAAGGCCAGGTCATATACAGGACAATGGAAAAAAAGCAGGCAAAAATCTAATATGCTATATTTCTCCATCCTGCAGAATCCATCAAAAAATGTTTATGTTAAACATATACAGTACAGACCAAAAGTTTGGACACACCTTCTCGTTCAAAGAGTTTTCTGTATTTTCATGACTATGAAAATTGTAGATTCACACTGAAGGCATCAAAACTATGAATTAACACATGTGGAATTATATACTTAACAAAAAAGTGTGAAACAACTGAAAATATGTCTTATATTCTAGGTTCTTCAAAGTAGCCACCTTTTGCTTTGATTACTGCTTTGCACACTCTTGGCATTCTCTTGATGAGCTTCAAGAAGTAGTCACCTGAAATGGTTTTCACTTCACAGGTGTGCCCTGTCAGGTTTAATAAGTGGGATTTCTTGCCTTATAAATGGGGTTGGGACCATGAGTTGTGTTGGGCAGAAGTCAGGTGGATACACAGCTGATAGTCCTACTGAATAGACTGTTAGAAATTGTATTAAGGCAAGAAAAAAGCAGCTAAGTAAAGAAAAACGAGTGACCATCATTACTTTAAGAAATGAAGGTCAGTCAGTCCAAAAAATTGGGAAAACTTTGAAAGTGTCCCCAAGTGCAGTCGCAAAAACCATCAAGTGCTACAAAGAAACTGGCTCATATGAGGACCGCCCCAGGAAAGGAAGACCAAGAGTCACCTCTGCTGCGGAGGATAAGTTCGTCCGAGTCACCAGCCTCAGAAATCGCAGGTTAAACAGCAGCTCAGATTAGAGACCAGGTCAATGCCACACAGAGTTCTAGCAGCAGACACATCTCTACAACAACTGTTAAGAGGAGACTGTGTGCAGCAGGCCTTCATGGTAAAATAGCTGCTAGGAAACCACTGCTGAGGACAGGCAACAAGCAGAAGAGACTTGTTTGGGCTAAAGAACACAAGGAATGGACATTAGACCAGTGGAAATCTGTGCTTTGGTCTGATGAGTCCAAATTTGAGATCTTTGGTTCCAACCACCGTGTCTTTGTGCGACGCAGAAAAGGTGAACGGATGGACTCTACATGCCTGGTTCCCACCGTGAAGCATGGAGGAGGAGGTGTGATGGTGTAGGGGTGCTTTGCTGGTGACACTGTTGGGGATTTATTCAAAATTGAAGACATACTGAACCAGCATGGCTACCACAGCATCTTGCAGAGGCATGCTATTCCATCCGGTTTGCGTTTAGTTGGACCATCATTTATTTATCAACAGGACAATGACCCCAAACACACCTCCAGGCTGTGTAAGGGCTATTTGACCAAGAAGGAGAGTGATTGGGGTGCTACGCCAGATGACCTGGCCTCCACAGTCACCAGACCTGAACCCAATCGAGATGGTTTGGGGTGAGCTGGACCGCAGAATGAAGGCCAAAGGGCCAACAAGTGCTAAGCATCTCTGGGAACTCCTTCAAGACTGTTGGAATACCATTTCAGGTGACTACCTCTTGAAGCTCATCAAGAGAATGCCAAGAGTGTGCAAAGCAGTAATCAAAGCAAAAGGTGGCTACTTTGAAGAACCTAGAATATAAGACATATTTACAGTTGTTTCACACTTTTTTGTTAAGTATATAATTTCACATGTGTTAATTCATAGTTTTGATGCCTTCAGTGTGAATGGACAATTTTCATAGTCATGAAAATACAGAAAACTCTTTGAATGAGAAGGTGTGTCCAAACTTTTGGTCTGTACTGTATATATATATATATATATATATATATATATATATATATATTCCAAAAATACAGAAAACTCTTTGAATGAGAAGGTGTGTCCAAACTTTTGGTCTGTACTGTATGTCAGACATCGGACAAAACCTGATGCAACCACAGACTTAGTGACTGTTTAAGAAAGTTCTGAAAGCATTAAAGGCTTAAGGGCCCTTTACATGGGCCAATGAGCGGCGCAATTGTCGGGAAGGAATACATGTGTAAGCATCGTTGATGTGGACACCAAAATCATTCCTGGGCTGCAGATCATCCTGTGTAAATAGGTATTTGCTGCCCAGAAACAATAAATCTGTATTGAGCGAGCAATCACAGTAGCAATCAATTATCCCCATATAGCAGAGCTGATTGCTGCACGTAAATCCAGTTTTCACCTCCCCTGATGAGCAGGCAATTATCGGGAATGGGAGACAGCTCTTTTCTTGATAGATGTTTGCTTTGGGTATATCCACATAGTCAGGTCTCCTGATCCATAACCAGGAGTGAATGCCAAAAAAAGAGGATTTAATCCGGCCTGGTTATGGACTCCTGCACCATAAGCAGCCATTGCAATCTACACTCCCTGCCTTGCAGCCCTACAAACACTCAACATTACGGGCACCCCAGCCACCATCAGACAGGAGCCCCAGAACCAGGGTGTGCCCCAAAGGAAGAAAGGGTGACTGTAACAGTTAGAGCCACTACCACTCCCATCCTCTGCTCCCGGGCCGCTGCATTAGTCACCAGATCTCAATACAACAGATCATATTCAAGACTGGTGCGCTACATTAAAAATGGTTTCCAAGATTAGAAAAACATGGCTGCCTTTTTTCCAAAGTGTCATGGGCTGTGTCTAATATAGTATATCAGCTTTGCTGATGTGATTAGGACACACGCAAACTACAGACATGTATGACGCTGTTACCAGAAGTTTTCTAATTCTATACCAGCTTTTTCAGGAGAATCTTGGGGTAATTAAAGGGGTTTTGCCATCACAGACAATGGGGGCATATCACTAGGATATGCCCCAATTTGTCTGATAGGTGCGGGTCCCACCTCTGGGACCAACACCTACACGGAGAACAGGGAAAGTAGTGGAGGCGTAGCTGCCCTCCATTCATTTCTATGGGGCTGCCAAAAATAGCCGAGCGCTGGCTCGGCTATTTTCGTTGGGCCCATAGAAATTAAGGCGAGCGGGGGCTGTGCATGTGCGGTGCGCTCCCATTCACTTGTATGGGAGCAGAGGGGAGCAGCGCTTGGTAACATAGTAGCATAGTTTATAAGCCCGAAAAAAGACATCTGTCCATCCAGTTCAGCCTGTTTTCCTACAAGTTGATCCAGAGGAAGGCAAAAAAAACCCTGTGAGGTAGAAGACAATTTTCCCCACTTTAGGGGAAAAAAATTCCTTCCCGACTCCAATCAGGCAATCAGAATAACTCCCTGGATCAATGATCCCTCTCTAGTAACTATAACCTGTAATATTATTACCCTCCAGAAATACATCCAGGCCCCTCTTGAACTCTTTTAGTGAACTTACCATCACCACCTCCTCAGGCAGAGAGTTCCATAGTCTCACTGCTCTTACCGTAAAGAATCCTCTTCTATGTTTGCGTACAAACCTTCTTTCCTCCAGACGCAGAGGATGTTGGTGGTGGCCAGAAACTGGGAAATCCAGGGTTCTCCAACCACCGCTCTCCCTGCTCCGTTCTCCTTGTCCATCTCTGGGACCCGCACCTATAAGACAATGGGGCATATCCTAGCAATATACCCTCATTGTCCATGATGAGACAACCCCTTTAAGGCTTGTGTTAGGAAGCTTATCCTATTTCCACACGTTTTACATCTCAATAACCGCTTTATATTGTGAATATGTCTTTTATAATGCTCTTACAATAGCTAATAATCAGTTCATATGGCACCTACCGTTCACATTAATTCTATGAGTGTTAAACAAGTTCTTCTAAGTCCGTGGCTACAAGGGTAATGCATAGTAATAACCCGTTCTGTACCCCGCACTAAGCCTTCCATTATCTTTACTACTGTCAGCATGAACTAATTTCCCCTATAGCAATTAGTATAAAAGAAAAGCCATAAATTATTCTTAAGTAAACTCGATTTATAGGCTTTATTGTCATAATCATATATAACTTGGTCATAAACATTTTTTTTGCAGCTTATAATAGAGCTGCGTTTCCACTATGCTCACCTAGATGTTATAAATATAGCAGCTTTTAATGATCATATTAGAGGTTATCCCACAAAAAGTATTACTATGCAATGAATAGGAGATTGCAAATGAAGTATATGAAAATATTGTCCTTTTTTTATGTTCAGTTTTTCTCTCTCGCAGCGCCCCCTGCTGTTTCTCCTTCTGGTCCACCTTCTCCTGTATTCCGAGGTGGACTGACATGCTCAGTAGCTTCCCTGCTCCCTCCTCATATATCGTATAGTGATCTCATAGTGAAGAGGCCCAGACACCTCTCATTCATTCATCACTACTTCTGAATTCATAGAAATATATAACTATATCTCTGTTTAGTCAGGGGAGAAGGAAACTGTGAGGACATTACATAGCATATGCATCTCTGGGGCTATACTGTATGTGAAAGGGTATTTTCTATGCAGGGGAGGAAGGAGTCAACAAGGGCTAAGTGCAATTCATCCTAGGAGATGCAGGTGCTTGTTGAGCTGCTCCCCACCCACAGAAAGGGAGGAAAATCCTCTAGAGATAACCCTTTACATTTTATCATGTACACCAGGCTAGGACCAGGGGTGCACCACCAATGAGGCCAGGTGAGGCGATCGCCTCAGGCAGCACCAGGTAGGGGCAAGAGGGGGCAGCAGAAGGACCATGGGGAATGAGCGCTTTCATTGTGGCAAAGGTGTTAGGTTAACAAATTTGCATAGGAGGCGCCTTTTTATTTTTCGCCTCAGGTTGCAGAAAATCTAGATGCACCCAGGCTATTCAAGGTCCCATACAGTCAAATAGCTAGGACTCTGACCCATATAGTATGCAGGAAATCAAAGGGCTACTGCTAAAGATGAGAATAGTTCTACTGACATTAATACAGTATGATATATTCAATATTTTCTAATGTGTGACCATGGTATTGACTGTTTACTATGTTATGGCTAAATATAAAGGGTGAACATCCTTGCTCGGTAAGTATCTCTAGGCAGGAGCCGTCCCAGCCCCATGGGCTTAGTGTCTTCATGGGAGTCAGGGAGCAGCAGCCTGCAGGATCTTAAAGGGGTTGTCTCACTTCAGTAAGTGGCATTTATTCATGTAGAGAAAGTTAATACAAGCCACTTACTAATGTATTGTGATTGTCCATATTGCTTACTTTGCTGGCTGCATTTATTTTTCCATCACATTATACACTGCTTGTATCCAGGGGTTATGACCACCCTACAATCCATTAACGGTGGTCATGCTTGCACACTATAATAGGCATTTCTACACAGGAGAAAGACTTTCCCATACGCAAAATGCGGAACGCACATGGCCAGTATCCATGTTTTGTGGACCGCAAAAACGTATACGGTCGTGTGAATAAGCCCATTCTTTTAGTGGCTCTCGGCTGTAGGCTGATAGCTGTAGGCAGTCTGGGCATGCTGGGAATTGTAGTTTTGCAACAGCTGGAGGAGCTCTGGTTGGCCATCCCTGGGATAGCGCGTGCTCCTTTTCTGGACTCATTAACCTGGATCCTAAATTATGCTACCAACTATTCCACCTTGATGATGGCCATGCATGTCGCTGATTATCAGATGCCTAAAAGTCTTTTTGTCCTTTTAAGGGACTAATTGCAACCAAAAAATAAAGAGTAACCTGTAAAAAAGTTTAAAAAATGTTTTTTTAAAAAAAACTATGAAAAAGCTCTAAAATTAGAGCAAAATCTAAAAAAAAATTGGATATTGGATCCCCACTGATCTGATAATGATGACTAGTGTTGAGCGAATTGAACCTGACAAAGTGAAATTCAACTCGAATTCGATTCACCACAAAGCCGAATTTCCTTGTGCTTCGTGGTAACGAATTGATTGTCCCTGAATGGCAGTAAAAGCTTAAATAAATCATACTTACCTCATCAGTTTGAGCGCGAAGAGCCGGCCGCCGCCATCTTAATTAAAGACCCTGCGCTAAATTCCCATGCACGGTGACGTATGATGCCACCACGCCAGCTGACATAATGACATCATTACAGGCCGCGCGAGGTTTCGCGCCGTATCTTTAATCAAGATGGCAGCAGCCGGGTCTTCGCTATTGAATGAATGAGGGTAAGTATGATTTTATTATTGTTTTTTTTACACTGTAATACAAATGTTAGATACGGAGATCAGCTATGAACGCGGCATCTGTGGGGTACAATGACGGGGAGCGGCACAATCACTGCTCCCTGTCATTGCACCCACTACTTACAAAGAAATGTGCTTCGTGACAAATTAATTCATCACAAAGCAAATTTTTGGGAAAAATTCAGCAAAGCAGCCGAATCAAATTTTCCAATATTTCGCTTGCAGCCAAAACGAATTTTCCAACAGTTTGCTCATCTCTAATCATGACCAATAGGAAGTAACCCCTTCCAAAAATTACTGCCGTATTAACAGGTTAAAATGTATAAACATTATAAGTTAATTATAATGGTAGCCAGCAAAAAGACACTGGCTTTGTGTTCTAACCACTAGATCCATATGGCATCCGAAATAGAACACAACTCCACGCACCCAATCATATGACAGCCATGAACTCTTGCCAAGGAGAAGCAAAACAATACAGAGCTATGTGCAGCACCGAGCCAACCAGAATCCAGACATATGTGGCTCCTGTCACTAGCTACTGCGAACGCCTGGAGTGCTTCTGAATACCATTGTGCTGCTGCTTTCTTCTCTAGCTGAAGAAGGAGGACACAATGAAGAGTGGACAATGACTTCAGAAACCACCAGGATCTCTTACATGAGGCATTGTCTTTCGGGATTCCCCAACAATTTTTGTTCTTAGTCTTGTGTTAAGTGACGATGCCAGTTGTCAAACAGATATTCACAGGTTATAGGATCCAATGCTGGCTAATCACACTCTGGTTCTTAGCATGTTGGTAAGATCTGGAAGTAGGCCCAGAACATCTTAGTCCAAGCTGTGACGAAGAACCTCAACATTTGTCTGACGTGGAAGACCAAGAATTTGTGAATCGGGTTTCATGAATCAGTCATTAGATAGATTTATGCCACCTCTAAGTGAACGATTCCCAGAAATACCTTGTCAGTCTCATACCCTGAACTTGCATTTGGTTCAAAGACTTTGTGTCTTAAAAAGAAACTTGCAGATAGTCAAGAGCCTTGGACAATGTAAACAAGGGCTTTATCGTTTTAATTGAACGCTAAATGGCCTAAAGTATCTGAGCACTTGACCATCACATGTATATGAGCTTGTTGGACGTCTCATTCCAAAAACATGGGTGTCAACATAGAGTTGAGGCTCCACTCTTCCACCAGATTTTTTGAGGGTGTCAGTGTAATCTGTATCCATAAGAACATTGGTGAAGTCAGGCGGTAATGTTGGACGAGAAGGTCTGACTTGCCACTGGTATTACAATTCATCTCCATAGTGTTGCATATAGTTGAGTTCAGGGATCTTTGCATTGGCTCACATTCCTCCACACCAGCCCATGATGCTTTTGTGCAGAGGGGCCAATCATGCTGAAACAGGAAACGGCCTTCCCCAATCTGTTGCCAGGGTCAGACTGGTCCACCCAGATACCAGCGGATCCTCCAGAGGCACCAGGCTTGCATACCATAGTGGGCCACAAAGATCCTGAAAAAAAAACTTTGGTTGCCATTGGAGCCATTCACATGCCACTGGGATTTGTTTCTTTGATTCAAAACCTTTACTGATGATATAGGGATTGGGCCTCAAGAATAAGTTCCTCTGGTGGTCCCCAGAAACCCCCCTCCAACACTGCCAGATGCCAAACATTGTAAGTTACAATTGTCTGAAAGGTGTCTGCATGCTGTAGCATTAAAGGGGTTGTCTCATCTCAGACAATGTGGGAATATCACTAGGATATGCCCCCATTGTCTTATAGGTGTGGATCCTGGACTCCGGTCCAGCCACCACCAAGCGCTCTCCCCATAGAAGTGAATGGGAGTGTTTCGCGCATGACCGACCACTGTTCCCATTCACTTCCGAGCCAGAGCTTGGCTATTTTCGGCTGCCCCATAGAAAAATGGAGGGTGACTGCGCATACACAGTGCATCCTCCACCACTTTCGGGGCTCTGTTCCCGATATATGTGTAGGTCCCATAGCCTAGTGACATGCCCCATTGTCAGACATGAGAATAACCCTTTAACATTAACCTTTACCAGAGACAAGGAGCTAATCCATGATTACATCACCACACTTTTACTCAGTCCACCATGTAGAGGATGGGTTGGGGTACTGCAGATCAGGTCCCATTCAAGTGACCAGGAGATGAACTGCAGTAAGTCAGTGCTGGAAACTACACAGTGAACAGTGCCCTCAGTCCAATGTATAGTTTCTGGCCAAAACAGCTGATCGTTGTGGATGTGTTGGGTGTTGGAATCCCACCGATCTGATATTCATGACCTATCCTGGGGACAGATCATCAGCGTCTCAGTTCTAGAAAATCTCATAATGGCAAGAAGGTGTGAGCACTGATATATCGTCTGCAGGGCTCGTAAACAGATGATGAACGGTATAATGTGGAGTAGTCTTGCAATAAACAGTTTTACCTAAAGCCTGGCACCAGCAGTGTGATGGGTGTGAGTCTGAAGACTAATTTTAGAGCTAAGTGGATATACAAATAGCTGAGGTAAACTATATACGTGTCATGACTGATCGTCCAAGGCTAAAACGTACGGGGTCAGCATTCTTCTCCTATGTCTAAGGCTACATTCACACAACCGTATTTTCGCGCCGTGCCTGATCTGCATTTTTGCAAGCGCACCAATTCATTTCTATGGGGCTGTACGCATCCATGCGGCCATTCCACAATTTATAGAACATATCCAATTCTTGTCCATTTTGCGGCATTTCTATAATTTCTAGGGACTGAGGAAAGTACGGGGTGCACATGACCGGTATCTGAATTTTGCAGACCACAAAATACATATGGTCATGTGAATGTAGCCTAACTCATATTAATATGTGTTTGATCAACAGGGGTTTGACTGCTGGAGCCACCACTGATCATGAGAACGGAACGGGGGCCCTATGTTCCCATGTTTGAATGGAACGGTGGTCTGGTCACGCATGCACATCCAGCAGTTCCTTAGAGTTGAATGGAGCGGCAGCGTGCATGCGTGACCGCCACCTTATTTAAAAGGGGGGACACATGCCCCCCCAGTCTCATGATCATCGACAGCCCCAGTGCTCAGATCCCAGTGAATCATTATCCCCCGGGTATGGAATAAGTCTTTGTAATGGGACAACCCCTTTAAAGGGAGTCTGTCAGCAGTTTTGACCCTGCAAGACTGTTGACGGTACTAGATAGTAGCTAGGGAAGGCAAGAAAAACATTAGCTGCATTAACTGTGAATAAAAACTTTTATTCTACTGGGCCCCGCTCCTGCAAGTGTCCTATAGGCAGTACTTGAGGCTAAAGTGCTCTATACATTGAGATGCATCACAACCCTCCTCTTTTCTCTGAATGGCTGGTCTGGTTGGTTGCTACAGCTGTCACTCAGTGGAGAGGGTAGGACCTTCTTCAGGCCACTTGCAGTAGCGGTGTCATTATTCACATTGATGAAGCTAATAAAAGCTGTCCATGGCTACAGGCAGAACTGCTGGTGAATTCCCTTTAATAGAGGGTTCATAGTCGGACATGATGTCACTTAGACTTCTCACTGTTATATACTCTGAGTATATAAGGAGTGATGTCCTGGGCACAGAATCCAGAAGATAAGTATATTCCTATCTGACATCCTGCAGAGCTATAACCGTACTTGCAAACGTCGGAGAAAGTACAGTGCTGCCGTAATTTTTCAGTGCGACCCCTTTGTCATCAGGCATGCCCCCTTTATGTAAAAAAAAAAGGGAGTATGTCACACCTCTCAATGAGGTTGAGTCTTATGATGGAGCACCTCAGCACCATGTGCAGTTGTGGGGGGGATGGCCTTCTATCCTGCACCCAGCTCATCTATAAGTCCTGGAGGTCTCCCACTCTTTAAGAACCCTCCCAGATAGTTGGTAAGTATGCCTTTAACTAGGACAATCATGCCAGTAGAGCTGCTCCTGTGCCACCAGTCTGTCTACAGTTCCCTTTAAGGCATATCAACCATGGATGGTCATGGTCCTGATGGTAGAGGGAACATTTTCCAAATCAAAACACCTTTGGAAGGGGCATAGAACATGGTGGAAAGGTGTGTCCCAAGCCAACTCACCTGTCTGTGGTCTAGCCGTTCGAACCCCACTGCCCCATTTCCTGGACATCAGAAGCGACTTGGTCTTGTAACTGCACACCTTCTGACTACTGGAGTTGTTAGCTCCCAGACCAGATGACCCCTTTAGATTCCCTATTTATACACCCAGACTCTCCAATGACATGACTGCTACTAGGAATAATGGATACCCTACATTGTGTCTGGTGCAGGACCTGGGGGGTTGAGCATGACACGGGGATGTCCGTTTCGCCTCAATCGCTTCCTATGTTCCGCACTGTTGGGAGAAGTAGGTGATTTGGAATTTTAGGAAGGATTCTACAGTCATTGTGACATTACCATGTTTCCTACCTCCCCGATTTACGTATCTTCACCCGGGGACCAAAATCCATACAAATAAATGATCATATCTGCCGTTATAAGTAAGTGAACCCAGCAGTGAATATCTGCTGCAACTGCTGGTAAGCGCGGCTTTCTATCTCTCATACGTGACATTCATCTCTGTGTGATTACCAATGTTTCTAGACAAATACAATGTAACTAGCAATTTGTGATAATGTACTGTGAGCTTTACTCTGTCATTTTGACAATATTATTTGTTTGCAGAATGTCAAATTGTTTTCAAGAAAAAAGTAGGTACAGTCAGTGGCATACCTTCAATGGAGGCAGCTATGGGGACCGAGGGGAGGATGGGCCCAGCGCAGTCTTCATCTCTTCCCAACACTGCATTTTCATGATTCTGCCACTAGGGGGACTCGGTGCAAAGAGATCGCAGTAACTGTATAAATTCCTATGCACTGAGCTCCCCCTAGTGGTGGCTTCAGGAAGCCAGTTTTGTAATTTATTATGTGAAAGGAAGCAGTGATTTATGGGGGAGATTTATGTCAGATGTCCAGCATGAACATCATATTTATGATGCACTTCTTCCACTTTTTTTTTCCGACATAGTAGTTGGTTAAAGTTGGGCCAAGGAAGACTTTAAAAAAAAAAAAATTAATGAAATTTCTTGCTGAATTAAAAAAAAAATCTGCAGAAGTCTGGGCTTTGCATTCTGATTTCCATGGGACAATTTGATGTACGCATAATGGCAAATTGGGTAGGGACTAAATTTTACTATGGGGCCCTAAGAGATTTGTGTATGCCCCTAGGCAGGGGCGTAGCTAAAGCCTTATGGGCCCTGGTGCAAGAGTTCAACTGGGCCCATCTTCCCTCAGTGCTTTGTGGCCAGGTGCCGGGGAGCACATAGCCTTTATGCTGCCTGAGGCAAAAATTGAAACGGACCCCCCACGCCATGCCAAATTCTTGACCAAACCCCTTCCCTCCAGCCAGAGGTATAACTTGACCTGTAACTTGACCCCCTCAGGATCCTGGGCCCGGTAGCGACTGCTACCTCTGCACCCCCTATAGCTACGCCCCTGCCCCTAGGTACAGTATATAGGAGGCAGATTTCATGCGAGGGGGTCAAAAGTATAACTAGAAGCTCTATATGAGGAAAAGCTGATGATGTAAATGCTAAGCACGTCCATTAGGTTCAACTATTCCAATGGAGGTCAAACTAATGTCCATTTGGCACTGGATTATGTTGATATTCTGCTAAAAAAATATGGAATGCCATAGTCTTATAGGGTATAGAATAAGATCCTATGGGCGACGTATCCTACATATACCTAAACAGTGGATACATCTCAGGCCTCCATTGGATAATAGAGTTGGTGATTTCCTGGCGTATGTGTCAACCAGAGGCCATTTACGTAATCTGAACAGGGTCTGGTCTTCTTCGATGACAGACCAATAGCCCTCTCAGGTCCTGGGAGCGACTGCTACCTATGTACACCCACAACATAGGAATGTTCATTAGAGCTCATTTTATAGCCTAAAACGTTTCATTTCAAGTTGAATGGCTCATTAAATAAATTCACAATCTAATATACTGTCCATCCTCTAGTGATCACAATGACTGTCCTAGGCCTCGGGACCCATAAAACTAAATTTATGTATTTATATAGTTTCATTACTTAAAATCTATATAATTATAATGATTTGGCAAGCAAGAATCTTCTCGTTTAGTATCGGTCAGCTCCTCTTCTGCCATCTTAAAGGCAAAACCAACCCCTTGCTTCAGGCAGCACAGCCTAGTGAGATGGAGGGGGCAGCACCAGCACTCACCAATGGTGACCAATGCTTCCCAGTGGGCTGTCCTGGGTGTGTTGTTCTATGTCATATTTGGTGAGTGCTGGTGCCACCCCCTCCATCTCACTATGGGATGCCATCTGAGGTGACAGGCTCAACTCGCCTCATGACTGATGCGGCTCTGAGTGTCAGATCCCCACCTATCTGATGTTGATGACCTGACTATTTCATTCCAGGTTGAATGGCTCATTAAATAAATTCACAATCTAATATACTGTCCATCCTCTAGTGATCTCAATGACTGTTTCTCGGGACCCATAAGACGGAATTTAAGGCAGTCATATAGTTTCATTACTTGAAATCCATATAATTATAATGACTTGGCAAGCAAGAACCTTCTTCTCGTTTAGTAGTTTACAAGGGAGAAGGTTTTATCAATGTACATATTGCGTCCTTGCGAAAGGTTAAAATCCCGATTCAGAAATCCTGCTGTAGACGTTCTACATCTCCGTCATGTCTTGGAGCTGAGTTCATGCCACAAACATTTGGCAGCTCAGTTATATGTGGCATGCATCAGTGTAATACCAGGCAGCTGTTTACTGGGTAGAAGGCCTCTTTCTGTGTGAGGAGAGGGACGGGGGGTGAAATGCTATCTGTAGCAAGCTGTACAACGCTAAAAGACTAATCCTGTCATTAGCAACGCCTGGCTGTAATGTTATCATACAATGAATTTTCCAAACGTATAGAGCCTATTGAGGAAGCTGGCCACATTTGGTAAGCACGCTGGGCTTTCTTAGACTTGATACTCTCATATAGTGTCTCAGTACATACAGTCCCAGAACAACTCAGAACCATGACGCCTGTACATATTCCCGTCATAGAGGAATCAGAATGGAGAACCCTTCTGTAAGAGAGGCTTCCGGTCTGGCAGACCCCATATTCAATGCACTACATGGCCGTCCGTTCATATAGCTACTTTTTGATCTTGCTAATCCATGAGGTCCCGGATAAGGGATGCCCCATCTACGAACTCTGTATGCCCTAATAATATACTTAAAGGGATGTTCCTTCAGGATACAATTTATTTCAATACAGTGTAGAATCAATAATGGGCAGAATGATCTTGAAAAATAAATCATTACTGACCTCACCAGTCTCCTGTCACAGCCATGTCCTATCTGACTTCCTCTTCCTGCTTCCAGCTTGACACACAGGAAGTGGCAGGAAATACCTGTTTAGCCAATCACTGGGATGAGTGCGGCATTGCCCACAATTTCCTGTGTGTGGATCGGGGAACAGGAAGTGGAGACCAGTGGGGATCAGGGGGACATCTGAACAGGGAGGGTGTGTAATGCTTCATTTGTTTTTAAATCCGTTCTGACCCTTATTGCAAAAAATGGCCATTAAATTAAAGGCTATATACACCTTTGGGGGAAATTTTTTAAAATCATTGCATTGTACTCATTTTGAGCTAAAAATCATCTTTATTACAAACATGGAGCCATTTTTTTTCTGTACAGGGCTCAGATACTCTAATAGATGGATCTGAATTTTCTCTCTTTTCCATCAGACCAGGAGCTGACGGACTCCTTATCTCTGCTCTCTGAAATTATAAACACTCATTTTAGTTCAGTTCTTATCTTACTGATAAGAATGTGGCTTAAATAAGTGTTTATGACCTCTTAATAACTTAGAGATAAGGCTTATTAGATGAGTAGTAAAAAGTGTGATTCTCACAGCTAGACAAACAGTTAACCCTTTGTGACAAAATGGCTCAATATTTTTAATAAAGACCAATTGAAAAAATGATTTTTAGCCCAAAATGAGTAAAATGCCATCATAAAAACTACTACTGTGGGCAATACAGCGGACATTGAAACTACGGGGACCACAACAGGGGACACTAAAACTACAGGGGCACATTACAATTATAGGGTCACTATAGAGGGCATTATAACTACTTTTGGCGGCCTTATTACTATGGGAAGCACTTGAGGCAGCCTTATCACTACTGCGGGCACTTTAGGAGGCCTTATTACTACTGGGGCACTTTAGGGAGCCATATTTCTAGTGGGGCACTTTGAAGGGCCATATTACTACTGGGGGCACTTTAGAGGAGCACTGAGAACACTATGGGGCATTATTTCTACTGGTTGTAATGTGGGGGGGCATTATTAATGTGCACAATATTAAGCGTACTATTACTAATGGGGGCACTTTCAGGGAGCATTATCGCTGTAGGGGACACAGTAATGAGGGCACTTTGAGAGAGAATTATAATTGTTGGGACTTTTGGGAGCACTATTAGTATTGGGATACTATCTGTATTCCAGACTTTGCTGCCGTGGAGGGATAATGAGTTAAGACACCCTACACACTTCATAGTCATTTGAACCTGCACGCTGCAGTGCAATTGCAGGCAATATTGCAAGAATATGGTTGTCAACCAGAGATTCTACTGAGAGAAACTTTAGTAAGATGGTGTATAAAGAGAACCATAACTTCTAGCATTGCCAAAAGCCATACATTGCTACCTGGGACAGGGGTTGCACTATGTACAGATTAGACTGTGTTTCTTTGTAGTTGGATATACAACAACTCCCATTTTGCACTGCAGCAAAGAGAGACATTTTTCTCTTTAAAGCTGGCCTGCATTACTGTCTCCTACACTACCATATGCTGGCCTACATGCTCTACACTCATACAGTCACCAACATCAAGAGCACCCCAAACTACTATCAGGCAGAAGCCCCAACTACAAGGAGTGCCCCAAGAGAAAAAAGATGCACCCTCTTCTTACTGAACAGGCTCTAGGGAGAAACAGCCTGAGGGAAACCACTGTGACACATCCTATAGTCAGAGCTAATACTACTGATCTGGCTCCTCAGGGGCCCGCTACATAAGTAATGCTGTCTTTTCCTGTTTGTTTGGTAGTTGCCAGGGCTGAATTTCAGTCCCAGTCAATCCCTGTAATGAGGCATTCACCTGCTGGTCCATCACATGGCCAGGACAGATTTATACCCACCGTATGTAAACAGTGAAGGCTCTTACTGAATGACAGCAAGCAGAGATCTGGAAAACTTTGAGACATTAAGACAGAAAGTATATTGGAAAATCATATATCATTTCATTATACACATTTCTTGGTAAAAGTGCTGTATCCCTGTATCACTGAGCATTTCCTCTAAACTTCTGCCTCATAGGACTCAAATATTTCCAAAATTATTTTTTAAAAAAAGTGTGCTTTTTTCCAGGAACAGTGCCACTCTGGTGTATGGGTTGTGTCTGGTATTGCAACTAAGCTTCATTCCAATGTGAATGTAATACTAAACACAGATTATAGACACGGGTCTGGCTCTACGGCATGCCTATTGAAATTAATGGCAGTATCTTCTGTTTTTCTGGAGCAACCAGATGGACTATTGGTAAAAAATAAACTGCATGTTGCAGAAAGGAAACATATTTCCATGAAACCTCATACAACACTATATACTATTAGTATACTACCTTACGATCTTATACAGCACCATATAACGATCTCTGTAACCACATACACCAACATATGGCCAATATACCTGTATGTAACCTCAGAACAAACAGGCAGTATAATACCATATGATTTGATATTTAATGCCACCATATACTCAGTGTGACTCACAAAACCATATCTCTACCATAACCATATAAGCTCATGCACCATATAAACCTTAGTTTACTCCCCACCGTCCAGAGTTGGGGCTCGTTCACACGACCGTATTTTTCTTTCTGTGTCCGTTCCGTTTTTTTTGCAGACTGTATGTGGAACCATTCATTTCAATAGGTCCACAAAAAAAACGGAAGGACTTCCGTGTGCATTCCGTTTCCGTATGTCCGTATTTCCGTTCCGCAAGATTATGAGTCTTGTCCTATTATTGTCCGCATCACGGACAAGGATAATACTGTTCTATTAGGGGCCGGCTGTTTTTTTTTTCTCCTGGACCATTGTGGCCCTCTATGGTATCAGAGCCTGGGCCCACCGGAGGATCCTCTGGTATGCCAGTCCAACACTGGATGAGTCATATAACCTCATGCACTACCATATACCTTGTATGCCCTACAGGGGGATATAAGTACTGGGGCAAAACCGGGGGCATGGGGTGGGGAGGGGGCATTATAACTATTAGGAGCACTATATAACCTCATGCACCAGCATATGTCCTTGCATGACCTACAGGGGGATATAAGTACTGGGGCAAAACTGGGGGCGTGGGGTGGGGAGGGGGCATTATAACTACTAGGAGCACTATATAAACCTCATGCATCACCATATACCTTGTATGCCCTACAGGGGGATATAAGTACTGGGACAAAACCGGGTGCATGGGGTGGGGGGCATTATGACTACTAGGAGCACTATATAACCTCATGCACCACCATATACCTTGTATGCCCAACAGGGGGATATACTGTAAGTACAGGCGAAAAAACGAGGGTATGGAGTGGGGGGGCATTATAACTACTAGGAGCACTATATAACCTCATGCACCACTATATACCTTGTATGCCCTACAGGGTGTTATAAATACTGGGACAAAACTGGGTGCATGGGGTAGGGGGCATTATGACTACTAGAAGCACTATATAACCTCATGCATCACCATATACCTTGTATGCCCTACAGGGGGATATAAGTACTCGGTCAAAACCGGGTGCTTGGGGTGGGGGGCATTATGACTACTAGGAGCACTATATAACCTCATGCACCACTATATACCTTGTATGCATCCTTATAACCCCAGTAAATACCAGTGTTGTGGTGCTCTGTGCCATCCATATAGAAAGCGTGACATCTTATGTCTTTTTTTAAAGATCCCATAGTAGCTCCAGGGGTGACTGATATGGTACACAAAGTATAATTCAGGGCTTGAGGTCTATGGTCCACAGGAACCTACAGACCCCTAGTCACAATGCAGCATTCTTTAAAAGAGGACCTATCACCTCCCCTGAAATATCTGCTTGGTAAATAATAACAACGCTAGAGCATGTATTCTCTGTGTTGTGATATTCCTCTGATATTCCTCCAGAAAATATATTAACAAATTTACAACTAGGTGTTGCCATTTAACTTGTGTTTCTGCACACACTGATTCAGTAATGGCATGGTCAGGCTGTGTAAATGCACATCGAATTCACAAAAGAGAATGATAATACCATTTCCAGGAATAATAACAGAGGAATGTCGAAACACAGAGTTCTAGGAAAAGATGTTCCAGTATTGTAATTTATTGTAATATGTCAGGGGCGCTGATGGGTCCTCTTTAAAGAGCCACCTTGACCTGGAAGTAGCCAGCACTATTGTGCTGTTTTTGTTTTTTTGTAACCCCTCCTGTGGCTGCTGTCATTCGAGGACATCACAGGTCATGTGCCATTCTTTAAAGAAGAACTCCTGCAAAAAATTTTATTCTCTGACCCGTTAGAAAGGTGCATGATATAATCTGTAGTGATTGTCATCTTCTTATCAGTGACTGTTTCTGTGAGTAAAAACCTCTCTTCTTATTGTAGCTGGGTCATGTGACCAACTCCCTGACCTCCAACTGACCCAGGACAGAAAGCCAGTAACTGCTCTATTCATTCCTATGGGAGCCTCACTTTCAGTCTCATAGGAATACATAGAGAATTAGACTTCCTGTCCACACATAAGTCTATGTGTGAGTTGGTGGGTCTAATTGCTGGTCACATGACACAGATAAGAAACCTCAGGATGATATAAGTCAAAAATTCAGACACTGGTAAGAAAATTACATTCACTACAGATTATATCATGTACATTTCTAGCAGGACATGGAATAAAATTTTTGTCGGGAGTTCTTCTTTAATTATTCCTGCTAAAAGTCCTGAAGTACTGCAAGATGAAGGTCCAGATGTGTATTACCAGTAGAGGGTGTGTCCCTTCACAGTCTGACACTGGCAGCTCTGATTGGGTAGTGTCAGACTGTGCAGGGACACACCCACAACTGTTAACACCCAACTGCAAACTGCTAGCAATTCATTCGTAACTTCTAGCAGGAATTAGAGAGCAATGGCACAACATAGAGTCATACTTATGCTCCAGAATTGTTCTTACATGGGGGATGCAAGTAGTTAGTAAAACAGACCTGTCAGGAGAGGTGTTTTTTAAAGTCTGAGGTCAGACCTTGCAAAAATCATGACTACAGTGGTTGGTAAGGCCATGGATCACTCTCAGTAGTCCCCTGTACAGACCCCTTTAACCAATATAGTCCATGCTTCTACTGATACATGTGAGTTTTCTCTGTAATCTTTTGGCATGAATACAGCTTTTTGTCCATCACCACCTTAAATCCACCAGCGATAGTCCACCTTAACTACAAAAATCCAAAGTCAAGCAAAATCCATTCAATCCCAGCCTTCCCCCTGTGTATAATAACATGGAAAAAACCCATATTAACTCTACAATTGGTTTTATACACCAATCAAGCGCACACAATTAAAAGAGAACCCCCCGCGTTGTTAATTTGGTGGGTTTGTATTGCCTGGCTTCATTCTGGGAGATGGCGGTCGCCGCGGCACAAGCCGCCTCTCTCTCCTCTGTCTGACATTGGGGGTTTGATACTTGAGAGCTGGAGTTTGGAATGCCATTCATCAGACTATTACAGCCGCTTATGTGCTCGGTACAATGGCGTCTTGCTTGCTTTTTTAGCGCTATCCGGTTACATTCATTAATCTTCCCTAATTGTCTCAAATGAGGTTACCTTTAAATAAGGGAACACATGGCACATCAAAGCTGGGAACGGACTGGGAATAGCACAAATTAGAGAATTATTCCGGAGCAGATGAGCTACTATCTGCAGTGAGATGGATCTGACGAAGGCACAGTACTATCGATAAAAGGGACGTTAATGGCATGCTGATAGGATATGCTATCAATGTCTGATAGGTGCCGGTCCCACCTGAAGGACCAGCTCCTATCTCAAAAACGGGATCCCAACATGTACTAAGAGCAAGCTGCGCATGCATGCCTTTCTCCATTCACTGTAATGGAATTTCCAAAGATAACTGGCACCCCTAGTGGTGAATGGAGGGGTGACAGCACATGCGCAGTGTCCTCTCCATTCACTGCTGCAGGACTTCTAAACGTAGCTGAGCATGCTCATATTTTCATAGCAGCAAATGGAGAGGACACAACACATGAGCGGCATGTGACATGTATGTCATATCCTATCGATACGTAAATGTCCACCTTTAGGTGTAAGTTAGGCGTAATAGCGCTATCACCAAGTCTGTTTCAGCTAATGAAATTGAAGTATCGTATCTTGCAACCTTTACATTCTGCTGTTCCTCCATTATTCCTTTTGGAAATGTCTGAATAAATTGCAACTGAGTGTGAGCATTCACCTTGTCAAGGGGGGGGGGGTGCTCCCAAACAGGCTAAAATTGTCAGCATTGATTGGACAATGTCAGACAGTGCAGGCACACACCTCTTGGAAGTATTGTCCATGAAAAGTATTTTCCGTGTATTCATACATTTCCAGGAGGAATAACAAAGGGACAGCAGAAGGAAATAATTCTAAGGAAAGACTCTCTAGCAATTGCAGTTTTATGAAGAATGCCAGTAGTTACTAAACAAGCATGACAAAGGGGCCTCTTTTAAGGGGATGTCCAAGAGTAAAAAAAAAAATGGCTCGTTCCTTTCAAAAACAGCCCCATTTCAGTCCTCAGGTTGTGTAATACCAGACATGACCTGTGGTCAGGTGTGCAGCTCTTTGGAAAAGAAGCAGACAGGTTTTTTTAAAATGTGGGCAGCCCCTTAAAGGATACCTCTCCGTACACCCATGGTTGTCTTCTTCTATGAGAGAGATAACAAAAAAAATCACAATATAGGAGCACCTTCCTTTCTGACGGATCCAAATGTCCATGCACACGATCAGCCATTTTTTTTATTTTTGGTTTCCACCGGCAAAAACAGCTGATTGCCAGTCTGCCCTATATCTAGAAATGGGGGTTTAACCCCTGAATGAACCAGAGCGGAGAGCCAGCTTTCCTTAAAAGGGGTTATCCCATGACTAAAAATTAAATCAGATATCATATAGAACGTGACAACCTATCAAAGCTAGAACCAATCCTGTACCACACATGCATCCAGAGATCTCTCCATTCATTGCTCTGCTAGATTTATATCAAGCTGACAGCTCAGAGTAGTGTCTCAGCTCTCCCTATCACAGCTCAGTAGGCGTGTCTCAGCTCTCCCTATCACAGCTCAGGAGGCGTGTCTCAGCACCCCTTATCACAGCTCAGGAGGCGTGTCTCAGCTCTCCCTATCACAGCTCAGTAGGCGTGTCCATCCTTTCCCTATTACAACTCAGGAGGAGTGTCCATGCTCTCCCTACCACAACTCAGGAGGCAATGAAAGATGAAACTGTACGGCCTTCTCAGTGAGCAGGGTAAAAAATAAGAAAAAAACAAACAGCAGGTTGCGCTATACAGATACATTATATTGAATAACTCAGAGGCTATGCTAAATTTTAAATTACATGCAATTACAAAAGTATTCAGAACCACAAGCTGGTTTGAAAACTGTAGAATATTTTTTGTGGGACAACCCCTTTAAGCTCTGTTCTGAAGAAGAATGATGACAGAATGAGAGCTATTAATATAGTGAAGAGCGGATATCAGATGATTAATGGAACTGACAGGCAAAATTAGAGGCTGCACGTCGGTGTCAGAGTGATGGCTGCTGAGCATTTGTAATGATTAGTCATAGTTATAATGACGCCATTATATTTCTTTGCTGGGAATAGACCAGGGGAAATCGCTTATGTAATAACTCCTGCTATCACCATACCTGCACCGAGAGGACAAGGGACGAGTGGGGGAGGGGGATACAGCTATTTACCCCAAGGGTCAAATCTATAGATACAGAAACCATGCAATAGGAATATACTCTGTCAAAAGTAAAATTATAAAATTATCTCTGTGCAGGATCCATATATACATTAACTCAGGCAGAATTCAGTAAATGACTTTGAAACAGAAGTAGAAAGACCTGTGAAGGATGGAGGGTCAGGAGTGGAGAGAGGAGGCGGAATATTTTAGGAGATCTAAAGACCAGTGGTGTCAATTTCTACTTTGAAGTAGGTGAACAGATTAAGTATTATAGAGGAAAGGGTATAGAGTTGTCAGTGGGGGAGAGATTGAGTTTAAAGTGGCCAAAGCAATGCTTGCGTCGATGTCAGTAAGCTGTCATGAAGAAGAAAGCATGCCTTTTTAAGGCACATACATCAAGGCTATGATGGCAAGTGGTTAAAAGCCAGAGCTTTCTATGTCCTTATTTTCTCCATACCTGGATGCCGTCCATACAGAGCTAAGATCAGTCAGTATGACTATTCACACAGTAATGTGTCATGTCTATCTAGCAAATTTATTCATTTGGACTGTGGCTATAGCTCAATAGTTATAATCGATCAGTAGTGCTACCAAAAGTCTTAGTATGACCCTTGCCTTAAAGTGAATATCCACCTTTTAACACTATGTCATATTTAGCTGCAAAATTCTGTGCCGATAATTTTTCTGAGCGCCAAATCCCTTGAAAAATTCTGGCTGCCTGCAGCCACCACTAGAGGGAGCTTACTGCATACTCAATTACATTTAGAACTCAATAATAAAACAGTGTAAGGTAAGCTCCCTCTAGTGGAAGAGAGAGATGGAATCTGATTGGTTGATATGACCAACTCTTTCAAGGGGCTGCCCAACTTCATATAGATTTTTAAATCCCCCACCCAATGGGACCTGTTGAGGGAGTATACTTACCCACTCCCTAATCCTCGTTTGTGGGTCCACTGCTGTCTTCACTGCCCTTCAGTCCAACATGCAAACTTTCAGCATGACAAGCGGTCATGCTGCACCTGGCATACAACTTGGGGGCAGATCACCACTGCGACTAGTCATTGACTGTGGTGGTGCATGTGACCTTTGTCCATGCCAGAAGTTTACATACAAGGACCATAGTGAAGGTAGTGGTGAGTTCACAGAGCCAGAATTGAGCATAGGGGAGCAGGTAAGTATGCTTCCCTCAACAGGTTTCTCTGACTATTGGGGGGGATTAAAAAACTCTATGAAGTTAGACAACCCTTTTAAAAGGGTTATCTCACTTCAGCAAGTGGCATTTATCATGTAGAGAAAGTTAATACAAGGCACTTACTAATATATAGTGATTGTCCATATTGCCTCCTTTGCTGGCTGGATTCATTTTTCCATTACATTATACACTGCTCGTTTCCATGGTTACGACCACCCTGCAATTCATCAGTGGTGGCCATGCTTGCACACTATAGGAAAAAGTGTCAGCCTCTCTGATGTCTGGGACTGTGGAAATGCACATAGGCTGGTGCTTTTTCCTATAGTGTGCAAGCACTGATGGATTACAGGGTGGACGTAACCATGGAAACGATCAGTTTATAATGTCATGGAAAAATGAATCCAGCCAGCAAAGGAGGCAATATGGATAATAACAATACATTAGTAAGTGCCTTGTATTAACTTTCTCTACATGATAAATGCTATTTGCTGAAGTGACACAACCCCTTTAAGTTTTCTCTTGGATTAGTTTTGATAACTCATATTCACTGTCCCAAACCTGGTCTACATGTCAATGCAATGCAAAGACCAGACCACATCAATGCAGTAGTCAACAGTACACATAATATACATGGGGCAGCTAATGGTAGTGCCATGCAGTACTTACAGTATCCGCACCGTGTTCCTCCCTCAAAGACAAAGCCATTGGCCACGGCTCCATACCGTCTCAAGTCTGACAACTTCCACTGTCCTATGACAACTGGTGGTAGATCTCTAGCAAGAACTAAGATGTCGTTGCACAGGTGCAGTGTCGCAGGTCCACTTTCTAGCTTGGTGCCAGGCAATACTCCAACATGAAATCTGTGAACTGAGATGAAAAGAGGAAGATGTGAGGCCCCTCAGGGTTCTAAGATTTTCAATGAAAGAAGTATATAAAATAAATATTAATTGTACCCCAAACTGTTTCACTTTTTTTGAGGGGGGGGTCAGAACTAAAAAAAAACAAACTACTGGACCATTTCTACTTTAAAATACTTTTAAATACAGTTCATACCATATATTTACATAAAATGTCACCCATTTATGTAATACAAATTACAGTAAACACATACTGGCCAAAACTCCAGGGGGGACTCCAGGAAAAAGTCCAGGACCAGAATGTATGGGGGTCTCTGGGGAAAAAAAAAGGGATATGTCCAGGACCAGAATGTATGGAGGCTTCCAGGAAAAGGGAGAGATGTCCAGGACCAGAATGTATGGGGGGCTCCATAAAAAGGAAAGAAATGTACAGGATCACAATGTATAGGGGGCTCCAGGAAAAAGGAGAGATGCCCAGGACCAGAATGTATGGGAGGCTCCAGGAAAAAGGGGAGATGTCCAGGACCAGAATGTATGGGAGGCTCCAGGAAAAAAGGAGAGATGTCCAGGGCCAGAATGTATGGGGGCACCAGAAAAAAGGGGAGATATCCAGGACCAGAATGTATGGGTGGCTTCAGGAAAAAGAGATGCCCAGGACCAGAATGTATGGAGGGTTCTCGGAAAACGGTAGATGTCCAGGACCAGAATGTATGGAGGGTTCTTGGAAAAGGGGAGATGTCCAGGACCAGAATGTATGGGGGAAAATGTCCAGGACTAGAATGTATGGGGGCTCCAGGAAAAAGGAGAGATGTCCAGGACCAGAATGTATGGGGTGCACCAGGAAAAAGGGGAGCTGTCCAGGACCAGAATGTATGGGTGTCTCCAGGAAAAAGGGGAGCTGTCCAGGACCACAACGTATGGGGGGCCTCCAGGAAAAAGGGGAGCTGTCCAGGACCAGAATGTATAAGGGGCTCCAGAAAAAAAAGGGAGATGTCCAGGACTCCTGGAAGGGCTATCAAATCTGAACGCCACATGCTAAACATTCACCTCTCCCCATTATTGTGTTTATGCAGGGTCTCTTCTGGGGTCTGTCTTTAGAGGGTTTGGTTTGTATTAAGGCGTCTGGTCTGGTGGGAGGTGAGTATTTATGCAGAAGGTCTACTTTTAAGGGGACTGTTTGTAATTTGGGAGCTTTGTTGTTTATTTAAGGGGACTGGTCTGGCAGCTGTATTTGTTTAGGGGGTCTGATTTGGGTCTGGTCTGGTGTGTTTAGTTTGTGTTTAAGGTCCGTATTTATTTAGGGGATCTGGTATGGGGGCTTGTATTAATTTATAGGGTCTGTATTTAGGGGGTCTGGGTCTGCATTTATTTAGGAAGTCCTTATTTATTTAGAGGGTCTTGAACGTTATTTAGGTCCTGGTCTGGGGTCTGTATTTGTTTAGTGGGACTGGTTTGGGTGTGCATTTTGTTTTTAGTTTGTGGCTAAGGTCTGTATTTGTGGCTAGGGTCTGGTCTGGGGTCTGTATTCGTTTACTGAGCCTGGTCTGGTGCCTGACCGAAATTCTGTCTATTCCAGCACCAAGGTGGGAGATATTAGTTATACCCTGAGAGTACTCAAGTACGCAAGTCACGTTGTCACCCATTCTATTCTACTTTGATTATTTTATGTGTTTCTGAGAAAAGAGCCCTCTAAAAGCTGATATAATGAGGCAGATTCATGAAAAATGTCTGAAAGGAAATCAGTCTTTGTTGCCCATAGCAGCCAATCACAGCCCAGCTTTCATTTTGTATTCCACTCTTAAGAATTGAAAGCTGGGCTGTGATTGGTCGCTATGGTCAACAAAAGCAGTTTGTTTAAACCTGCCACAGTTTTCCTTTAGAGCCATGGCTGTAGCTATAGCCACAGCACTTGGTGTGGGGCCCAAAGGTTGAGGGGGTCCAATCAGGTTCAAGAACATTGTACCTTTTATAGGAAATGTCAATATGGTCGCTTTTTGTTATAATGTGGATTTTCTGATATATGATACTATTATGCAAACTTTAATTTTTGCCACTGTTTTCATTTTCTTACACTAGGTGGTGGGGGCTTATTTTGCTTTGGGGCAGTGGTATGTTAAGAGAGGGGGCACTGTACGGTATAGGGGGTCACTGGAGGTCATTATACTGCATGGTATCAGGGGCCACTGGGGGTCATTATACTATATGAAGGGGCACTGGGGTCATTATACTGTGTGAGGGGGCCACTGGCCAGTGCCCTCTTATACAGGATAATGACCCCAGAGCCCACCATACAGTATAATAATCCCAGTGACCCCCCATACAGTATAATTTCCCCCATTGGCCATCATAAAGTATAAAGACTCCCCATGCCCCTCCCAATACAGTATATTGACCCCCTATGGCCCTCTGTAAATGGTAAATGTAAAGGATCCACCCCGGGTGCCAAATACATTAGATACACCACTGTTATGGGTCCTACCCTAGGAATTATACTTACACCCCTGTAAAATTACAGCATGGTATTGATGCTCAGAGGACAGCCTCACGTTTACTATTTTTTCACATTTTTTTATGCAATGACATTTTTTTTCTTGAAAAAATGAGCAAACCTTGTTCTTAGACTGAAATTACTCAGTTGACAGTCCACGATTATATTAATAGCCCATAAAGGAAAATTACACATTTCTAAAAATCATCAGTAAGAGGATCTACTTTAATTAGAAATATGTAAATTTTACCCATAAGTCAATTTTTCATGGTCAAAAATAGGCTTGACCTGAAAATGTATATGCCAAAGAAACACAGGAATGTAAATACCACATGTCAGATTAGATGTAAATTATATAAAAAAGAACCAAATCCAAGCGACCTGACGATTATAACTTCTGCTCTCTCTAATTAGTAACGTCGTCTGTAGTTTATCAAAGTTCAGGCTGTTTCTTAAAGAAGATGAAAATGTCACTAAATTCCAGAAAATTCAGCAAGTATAGGAAGTAATAATTTCTAAAGATTCATTCATGTCCTTATAATTGGGCTTGAACGGTAATATTTTATTTTGCTGTTTTCTGAATATGTGATTACTATTACTAAATGTAATATACAGCCTGATGAGCTACTATTATATTTACTGTATACTTAGCATTCTTATACTTAGCAATTTTATTTAAAGAAAAATCAACATTTTAATGTATTTTCCTAATATACTACCCCACCACCATTACTTAAAAAAATGTTGGCCACTTGCTGCCACCACTAAGGGGAGATCTGTCTGAGCACTAGTCACATACAAATGTGTGGACACCAGGGATTATATTATAATATTACCTACCTCCATGCACTGGACAGACTACCCCAACCCCCAACATCCTTCGAACAATCAGAAATATTATTTTCCTCCCCTGTCCCAACTCATTCCCTGCTGCTTGGTTCCTAGACTATGTCCACTGGACCTACTGACTGGCATCAGCGGTGACTTCACTTGACATCACATCACTGCTGGATCACATGCTGCTTGGTGACATATCTCCACTAAAGCCAGTCATTGGCTGCAGTGATGCACATGACCACATCCATGAAATAAGTTGAGAGACTGGAAGCCAGACCCAAGCAGCTAGGACCAGGTGAGCATGGATTTCTCCACATGTCCCACTGGTTGGAGGACAAATTAAAAAAAAAAACCTTGGACAAACTCATTAGGTTGGCCAACAGCTATCTCTGTCCTCCATACACATGTACATTGACCCAGCCAAACATGTGTCCTAAAGAGGTTGGTCCTGCCAAAATTGACCAACAGTTAACTGTTGTGTATGGCCAATTTTACAGAACTGATAAGGAAAATACCTCCATTTGATGACCAAAAGGTATCAGGCCACAGCAGACAACTAAATGCTCAATTTACCAAAGACCACCATGGATATTCCTCAGCTTAGGTCCACTGTACTTTAGGAATAATTCATTCAAAATATATATGATTAGACAAGAGGCCTAGGTACTCTTTTTCACCCTGGTCCTGGAGCTTCAGATCATCTACCACCATTTATAATATTGTCAAAGGAGTCATTGAGCCTTCTTACCCACCAGGGCCCTGGTGAGATTGCTCCCTCTGTACTGCCGATAGAAACAACCTTAGAAACATCAAAGGGTAGACAATCTTTACCTTCTCCTAAACTGTAACGTATCCGCACATCCCAAGCATTCATAATTTCTTTATTGTCGAACCCCAACATCACAGCTTGTGAGAAACAGATGATGGCCAGAGTGTGGTTCACGCCCTCATACGAGATCCCTGAATCCAAGCCACAGATGTCCTCCAACGTGACACTAGTCTTCTCTTTATGTCCCTTTGTCCGGTCTGACTTGTCTTTATACACCAACATTAGCAAGCAATCTGAAAGATAAAGGATAGAAGTCATCAGTATAGCCCGTTCTTGCCTCAACAAGAAAATTGTTGAGCCTTTTAATGAAGTGTTACTTTTCCCTTTGTCTCGTTATTATTTCCTTGCAGCCATGTAAAAGAAATTCTCTTTACACATTCGGCACAGTAATAATCTAATGTAACAATATCACGTTATCTTTATTATTTTTATCCATTTCTTATTTAAATTAACTTGTCACGGTGACAGAGAACATACTTTTCACCCTAGTGAAACTCAAGTGAACACTGGCGCTTCATCAAACACCAAGACCCCTTCCTTCTTGTGATTTCTGAAAATCTCAAGGGTCAGGTCTGCACCCATCATACATTGATGGTATATTCAAGGGACATTTCCATGGGAACCTCCTTAAACCTTCACCTATCAGGAGAACCAGGTTCAAGTCAAGGTTTGGAGGAGACAAATAGCCATGCAGAACTGTTTCTCTAACTCATTGGAGAGAGATGTACATTTACAGTACCTTTCCACTATATCTCCACCTACCAAAGTAGCAGTCCTATAATCTTGACACTTAACGCGGTCAATTAATGAAAGCAAGAAACTTTTTCTTGACTTTTCCAATGGCTTCTGTGATGTGATATCAGAGTCAAGCTGGAAACTGTTCCAATTGCATATGCAGCCCTGGCCTGCCAAAAGGGGGACAAGGGTCATGTAGATATTCCATAAATGTTGTGAAAAGTCAGAGTACCCCTATAGAGGATTTGGGATATGTTTCTCCTTGTGGAGAGCTCCTAGTAGATGTAAAGAGTCTTTAGTCCATGACATAAGAGAGCTAATTTTTGTACCCTTTAGAAGAAACATTTGATCTGCTGAAACACTAGTCAAATCACTATGGATATCTAGTAATGAGTTAGAATTTCTATTCTATAGAACTGTTTCCTACCTATACCTATTTATCAAAGCTCAGTCCTTCCACCAGCACAGAAATTAACATTCAAACTTAGGCCCTCAGAACCAAACAAGCTTTGGTGCTTGTTCCTGTTTCTTATACGTATGCAACATGACACAGTGTTCCTTCCCAAGCAAAGCGAGTCAAGCATACCTTCCATCATATCTGATTTCAAGGGCCGCATATTTTATTCTACATTCAGCACTCTTATTAGCATGGCCGGCCTTAGCTATGTGCGACCTGTACAGTCGCACAGGGCGCCGGCCGCCAGACTATTGAGGGGGCGCCGGGCAGAAGTAATTTCCTATGGCTCCCGTCCCCTCCGTTATGCCTCACAGGCTTCAGGCAGTAGAGCGACGCAGGAGATCACGCTTACCTCACTGTGACCTCCTGTGCCGGGTCTCGCGAGATGACGTGAAGACGCGGCGCAGGAGGTCACAGTGATGTGTTAGTGACTGCCTGCGCCGAGAATCCTAAAGTGGTGACGGAGAGCAGAAGAAAGGTAAGTATTTATTTTTTTTCCAGGCATGTATACCCTAATGGAGCCAGCCAGGAGGTACTGGGGGCACCCGGGGCAGTATGAGACTGGGGGAGCAAATTAGCAATAATATATATTCATATATATATATATAGAGAGAGAGAGAGATAGGAGGCCTTTATACCACTATTTTATTAACTAATAGGGGGCAACTATAATAACTAAGAGGGGGCAACTGAATTATTAACTAAGGGGGGCCACTATAATAACTAAGAGGGGCAACTGAATTATTAACTAAGGGGGGCCACTATAATAACTAAGAGGGGGCAACTGAATTATTAACCAAGGGGGGCCACTATAATAACTAAGAGGGGGCAACTGAATTATTAACTAAGGGGGGCCACTATAATAACTAAGAGGGGCAACTGCATTATTAACCAAGGGGGGCCACTATAATAACTAAGAGGGGGCAACTGAATTATTAACTAAGGGGGGCCACTATAATAACTAAAAGGGGGCAACTGCATTATTAACTAAGGGGGGCCACTATAATAACTAAGAGGGGGCAACTGCATTATTAACTAAGGGGGGCCACTATAATAACTAAGAGGGGGCAACTGCATTATTAACTAAGGGGGGCCACTATAATAACTAAGAGGGGGCAAATGCATTATTAACTAAGGGGGGCCACATAAATAACTAAGAGGGGGGCAACTGCATTATTAACTAAGGGGGGCCACTATAATAACTAAGAGGGGGAACTGCATTATTAACTAAGGGGGGCAACTGCATTATTAACTAAGGGGGGCCACTATAATAACTTAAGAGGGGGCAACTGCATTATTAACCAAGGGGGCCAGTATAATAACTAAGAGGGGGCAACTGCATTATTAACCAGGGGGGCCACTATAATAACTAAGAGGGGGTAACTGCATTATTAACCAAGGGGGGCCACTATAATAACTAAGAGGGGGTAACTGCATTATTAACCAAGGGGGGCCACTATAATAACTAAGAGGGGGCAACTGCATTATTAACTAAGGGGGGCCACTATAATAAACTAAGAGGGTTGCAACTGAATTATTAAACTAGGGGGGGCCACTATAATAACTAAGAGGGGGCAACTGCATTATTAACCAAGGGGGGGGCACTATAATAACTAAGAGGGTAACTGCATTATTAACCAAGGGGGGGGCCCACTATAATAACTAAGAGGGGGCAACTGCATTATTAACTAAGGGGGGCCACTATAATAACTAAGAGGTTGCAACTGAATTATTAAACTAAGGGGGCCACTATAATAACTAAGAGGGGGCAACTGCATTATTAACTAAGGGGGGGCCACTATAATTAACTAAGAGGGGGCAACTGTTATATTAACTAAGAGGGGGGCCACTATAATAACTAAGAGGGGGCAACTGCATTATTAACTAAGAGGGGGGCCACTATAATAATAATACAGAGGGGCCATTATACTAATAATACAGAGGGGGCCACTATACTAATAATTCAGAGGGCCATTATACTAATAATACAGAGGGGCCACTATACTAATATACAGAGGGCCACTATACTAATAATACAGAGGGGGCCACTATACTAATAATACAGAGGGGGCCACTATGCTAATAATCAGAGGGGGCCACTATGCTAATAATACAGAGGGGGCCACTATACTAATAATACAGAGGGGGCCACTATACTAATAATACAGAGGGGGCCACTTATACTATAATACAGAGGGGCCACTATACTAATAATACAGAGTGGGCCACTATACTAATAATACAGAGGAGGCCACTATACTAATAATACAGAGGGGGCCACTATACTAATAATACAGAGGGGGCCACTTATACTAATAATACAGAGGGGGCCACTATACTAATAATACAGAGGGGCCACTATACTAATAATACAGAGGGGGCCACATATACTAATAATACAGAGGGGGGATTTACTGGCCTAATGGGAATGAATGGAGGGGGGGGATGTTACTGGCCTAATGGGAATGAATGGACGAGGGGGGGATGTTACTGGCCTAATGGGAATGAATGGAGGGGGGGATGTTACTGGCCTAATGGGAATGAATGGAGGGGGGGATGTAACTGGCACTAATGGGAATGAATGAGGGGGGGGATGTACTGGCTAATGGGAATGATGGAGGGGGGGATGTTACTGGCCTAATGGGAATGAATGGAGGGGGGGGATGTTACTGGCCTAATGGGAATGAATGGAGGGGGGGGATGTTACTGGCCTAATGGGAATGAATGGAGGGGGGGTGTTACTGGCACTAATGGGAATGAATGGACGGGGGGATGTTACTGGCCTAATGGGAATGACATACTTGCCTACCAGTGTGTGTGTGTGGCGGGGTATTATTGAAGTTTTGGGGGCTATAGCTGAGGAGATTGTGTAGAGGTGATCAGGATGCTGGAAAATGCAGATTCTAAGATGTTTGTCTGACAGATGCTGAAGAGGCGACTCATGGCCGGGAGAAGTTGACATGGAGGTCTGAACCGAATGGAAAACAAAAGGAAAGACTGAATAGAGAAGACGTCTTCTGGAGTCACTGGATGTAATGGTAATCAATTACACTGTACCGCCTGTAGAGCTGATATCTATCTCTATACAGTATGTTGACTGTATGGGGGTGAAATGGGTCTGTGTTTATAATGACAGTATGGTGGTATTATTCAATCATTGTGTTAGTAATATTTACTAAGGCTGTATTATTTGTCCCTTGTATACTAATATAATTGGTAATATTGGGTAATATATACTGTTTATATTCAGTGACAGTTAGTAATGGTAGTCATGGTGTTGTTCTAATTAGGGTTGTCGTGGGTATCGAAATTTCGATACTGAATTGCTACTTTTATACCACTATCGATTCGGTACCAGAATTTCCTATTGTGCGATACTAAAATAAAAAAATTCTTTCACCTCTCCTGGGCCGCGGCTCCGCTCCGGCGCTCCTCTTCTTTCCCCGCCCGCACTGCACTGTCCTGACCGTGATGACAGTGCAGCGCCAGGAAGAGAAGAAGAGGAGCACCGGACACCGGAGCGGAGCCTCGGCGCAGGACAGGTAAGAGATTTTTTTATTTTATTTTGAAGGGGGCAGAGTGGGCTGATCTGAGGTCTTATGGGGCACAGCTAATCTGAGGTTGATGGGGCCACAGTGGGCTGATGTTAGTCTGATGGGGCACAGTGGGCTGATATTAGGTCTGATGGTGGCACTGTGGCTGATCTGAGGTCTGATGGGGGCACGGTGGGCTTGATCTGAGGTCTGATGGGGGCACAAGACGCTGATCTGAGGTCTGATGGGGGCACAAGATGTTGATCTGAGATCTGAGGGGGGGCACAAGATGCTGGTCTGAGGGGGGCACAAGACCCTGATCTGAGGTCTGATGGGGGCACAAGATGTTGATCTGAGGTCTGAGGGGGCACAAGATGCTGGTCTGAGGTCTGATGGGGGCACAGATGCTGGTCTGAGGGGGGCACAAGACGCTGATCTGAGGTCTGATGGGGGCACCAAGATGTTGATCTGGAGTCTGAGGGGGGGGGCACAAGATGCTGGTCTGAGGGGGCACAAGACGCTGATCTGAGGTCTGATGGGGGCACAAGATGCTGAGTCTGAGGGGGGCACAAGACCTGCTGATCTGAGGTCTGAATGGGGGCACAAAGAGATGCTGAGGTCTGAGGGGGGCACAAGACGCTGATCTGAGGTCTGAGGCGGGGCACAAGATGCTGGTCTGAGGGGGGCACAAGACCCTGATCTGAGGTCTGATGGGGGCACAAGATGCTGGTCTGAGGGGGGCACAAGACCCTGATCTGAGGTCTGAGGGGGCACAGATGAGGGGTGCTGGACACAGACCCTGATCTGAGGTTGATGGGGGACAAGACGTGATCTGTGGTAGTACCACATTATCAGTACTAGTGTTATCTGTGATTTTACACAGGACTGCAGGTAACACTACTACATTTTCTATACTCAGATAGCCATCACTGTGTTACCTCTACAGTTACAAAGGACTGCAGGGGACATCTACTATATTATCTATACACAGATAGTTATCACTCTGTAAGGGGGCCCTCTTAGACTTTATTGCCCAAGGGCCCACCTGAACCTGGAGCCGGCCCTGGGCTGACGTCACACATGCGCAGAAGGACTCAGAGGGTGGTAGGGGAAAGTTAGCGGCTGCACTGCTGTAAGTAAGTGCCCCCAAACAACGTGATGACCAGGGGAGGGGGTTTAATTGGGAGCGGGACTATATACTTAAGGCCCCATCCTTATTTTATATACTTAAGGCCCCATCCTGTATAGAATAATAGAGATGGCAGTCATGGCACACATAACTCACACATGATTAAACACCAGTGAGGTGTTTAGTGATGTGAGCTATGTGTGTGCCATCTCCATTATCCCATACAGGAAAATATAGTGACAGTATTAAAAGTCAGACTGTATAGAGCTATAAATACAGTGCAGAGATATATAGAGAATAGAGTGATATAGGACAATATAGAAAGCTATAAATACAGTGCAGAGAAATATAGTGTGATATAGGACAGTATAGAGAGCTATAAATACAGTGTAGATATATATATATAGATAAATATATATACTGTCCTACTCTATATATCTCTGCACTGTATTTATAGCTCTCTATACAGTCCTATATCACTCTATATATCTCTACACTCTATTTATAGCTCTATACTGTATGACGTTAGTACTGTCACTATATTTTTCTGTATGGGATAATGGAGATGGGATGGCACACATACTTCTATAAGTAAATATATATATAAATGGGGGGGGGGGGTGCCGAGAGAAAGTTTCGCACAAGGCGCCATCTACCCTAAGGCCGGCCCTGCTTATTAGTATCACCCATATCACCAATCAGTGCAAACCATATACACAACACATATCAATAAATGCCCACTACAGGGGCATAGCCAGGGGTGCAACAAGCCACTCTGCATGGATGATGCACATTGCACACCAGCTCTAGGGTCTTCATTGTCATACTCTACTCCATAGAAGAAGGGGGTGAGAAGATCATGGCATGAATAAAGCATGATTGTCCACTCTGATGTCTCCTTTGCTTCAATGATTTATTAAGAAACCTAATCCTTCCCAGACAGTTCAGCCAGAAGGTGATACAGTCTATGAATCTACACTTGTGAAGTCGCACAGGGGGGTGGTAGGGTGGCAGAGGACCTGACACTGGTAAGGCTCCTTCCTATTCATTACCTGTGTAGGTTTATGACCCAATAGGTTCAGGGGCGTAACACGTTACCATGGGGCCCAATAGCAAAACTGTGAATGGGGCTCCACTCCACCATGACTACCTTTAGCAGCAAGTTTAGAAAGAAGCAGAAAGTTTAATGATTTTTTTTGTCTCCCTATTGCACTGATATAATGCATACAGTGATGTCACAATAAAAGTATAATGCATACAGTGATGTCACAATAAAAGTATAATGCATACAGTGATGTCACAATAAAAGTATAATGCTCACAGGGATGTCACAGTAGAGCTATACTGCAAATAGTGATGTCACAGTACAGGGATAATGCTCACAGTGATGTCACAATAGTGTTATAATGTGCACAGTGATGTCAAAATAGTGGTATAATGCTCACAGTGATGTCACAGTGAAGGCATCATCTACTCAGTCATGCTACAGCACAAGAATTATACAAACATACAAGTATAATACACAACCTGGTATAGCACAGATATCACGCAAACATAAAAAAAAGTCACCTTGTACCTATGACCTCACAGCAAAGGAAAATAAAAACTATAATGATTAGAAAGTCACATATTGGTATAATGATATTATAGTACAGGAATAATACAAAAAGTACTGACACAAAAAGGGCCAATCCACTGGGCTGCATTCAGTTTTATAGCACGACACAGTATGGTTGTGTCGCAGTTGCGACGTGGTCGGGCTGCAGTTGGATACTCCGTGGCTGTTCAGGCCACAGTGGGCCCTACTTAAACTAATGAGGATAGGACTGTTTAGTTGGTCTGCATTCTTAATGGCTACCCGACCCCATCATGGCCGCATAGCGACCACGACACAACCGCACCATGAGGTCATAACCTTACATACATCCTTCCGTAATCGTTACTAATTTCACTTGAAGGGGTTGTCCCACAAAAAATATTCTACAGTTTTGAAACCAGCACCTGGATCTGAACACTTGTGTAATTGCATGTAATTAAAAATCTTGTATGGCTACTCAAGTTATGGCTAAGTTATTTAATAAAATATATATGTATAGTGTCACTTAATTTCTTATTTCTTTGACCGGCTCATTAAGAAGGCCGCACATGCTCAGTTTCATCTTTCAACTGCCTCATGAGCTGTGATAGGGAGAGCATGGACACCACCCCTAAGCTGCAGCAGAAAAGACACTCCTCTTGAGCTGCCAGATCACTTAATGTGGAGATCTCTGGATCCATGTGAGGGGGCTGGTTCTAGCTTTGTTATAAAGGTATTGTCATGGACTATATTATGTCTGATTTTCATTTTTTACATTATTCATGGGATAACCCCTTTAATATCTGAGTAAAAATGGGCCCCTTTGTTGTTGGGCCCCATAGCAGCTGCCATGTCTGCAACCCTGGTGGTTATACCCAGGAACAGGTTCATACATCCTGAAACCTGGGAGGTTGCATAACCCAGCTTGTTATTATTAGCATCAGTGCGGAATAATATGGTCTTGCCTAAAAGGGTTTTATATTACCTATTCATGTACCTTATTAGGGCACGTAAAGCTAACGAAGCAGGGCGAGGGCGCCTGTTCTTTTAGCTTAAGTATGATGGACCACAACGACATTGTAGTAGATGTTAGAGAGTCAGAAGAAGACAAAAAGAAATGCTCATTACCCTTTGTTCTAGCCACATGGCTCTACCGTTCCACATTGACGCCTTCTGAGATGTCTCTGTGACAGGTCAGAAGATGCCTATAGGAGAAACCTTCCCCTGCAAAATAAGGACAATAGAGGCAAATATGGATAACACAACTGTATTTTGTTATATATATGCTATAGTATTTTGTGCATGAGGCCTAAGGCTCTTCATACTTCGTATATATCCGCAGAGGATCACATTGATTAGTGGGGCTCCAACCACTAGGACACCTTTCACCCGCAGAAACACTGAAAGGTGGCACTGGGTCCCATTGTCTACTGACCTTCTGTACAGGTGCACATGTACTATATGGCATGTCCATCCTTGTAAAGAACTGTACAGATATTCATGAACACTGCAAAAGGTTGTCTCTGACTCGGTACAACTAACATAGACCATTGGCAACCCTACCATAGTGTCAGCTCATGTAGGGCCTCTGGGAAGTGGATGACAAGTTTATGTGGACATCACCCCTCATTTCAATGGGTAGCAAGAACCTGCTCAGGGATCTCCTCTACCTATAATGTTAGCAAACAAGGATACGGGCAATCAATCCAAGAGTCGAGAGAAAATGGGGGTCAAATAAGAACAAGGTCCTCCTGTTTTCTAGAGGTAATGGTTGGGGTGGTTCTCATCAGAAATGGAGGGCAAATGAGAACAAGGTCCTCCTGTTTTCTAGAGGTAATGGGTGGGGTGGTTCTCACCAGAAATGGGGGGGGGCAAATGAGAACAAGGTCTTCCTGTTTTCTAGAGGTAATGGGTGGGGTGGTTCTCACCATAAATGGGGGGGCAAATAAGAACAAGGTTCTCCTGTTTTCTAGAGGTAATGGGTGGGGTGGTTCTCACCATAAATGGGGGGCAAATGAGAACAAGGTCTTCCTGTTTTCTAGAGGTAATGGGTGGGGTGGTTCTTACCAGAATGACAACGTATTTTAATGATTTCTATGGCATAATCTTTTCTACACATTATAAGGACTAGGAGTACAAACAAGCAACCTTGTTTCAGGATATAAGGCTATAGCATATTATCCAAACCAAGGAGGGGGCAGTTTACCAGAGACTTCACTTATATTGTTTTTGACTAGAGTTTCGTTGCGTAAAGAAGAGCTGAATAAAGAATAACCCAATAGTAAAACCTGAAATCTGCTCCACAGCCCGATACAATGTCCATAATACCACCCAGAAGTCTCAATAAAATAGTGCATCATATACACAAACATATGACATACAGTAAATTCACGCAATACTGGGACAATATAATTGTATAACTGTCAGCAGATTTGTCCCTATGACACTGGCTGACCTGTTACATGTGCACTTGGCAGCTGAAGACATCTGTGTTGGTCCCATGTTCATATAAGTGCCCCAAGTGCTGAGAAAAATGATGTTTTATTATTTACAAATGAGCTTCTAGGAGCAACGGGGTGCTGTCCACATTTTGTGCGGACCCATTGAAATTAATGGGTCTGCATCCTATCTGCACAAAAAAATGGAACTGACATGAAAAGAAAATACGATCGTGTGCATGAGGCCTAAATGGGTTAATTTATAATGCAAAAATAATTCATACCCTGAAAAACAGGAGTGTAAAATATAGGCTTTACGTCTGTCTACATTTGTAAATAATTGACAATATTTTGTCATAGAATAGCATGAATTATTGTGTAATTGTGGGGAAAATAGGAAACTCATCTGCTTTTTAATGGATAGAACTTCCTGTGACTACTTTCATACATGTAGTTGCACATAGTCAGAAGGTAGCCACTTAGACAGGAAGTCTATGTTGCTAGGCAACCTCAAGTAACAAATGATAATGCGAGTGATAATAAGTAAACTACGTACATGCAGTAATGATTTTACGTTAAATTCACCATAATCTAGCTATAGTTTTCAGAAGTGTCTCATCAGCATGTACATTTGCTAGTATTCGGCCTACATATGGTACCAGTCTTACTTCCAATGGAAACCTCTGTATTAATGTCTCTAGACCGGTCAGCTTTTTATTCCAAGAAGATGATTAAATGCCAGGAACTGTGTCTATATCGTGTTCTGGCCTCAAGAACATGATAGGGGAGCCAAGGATTTCTCATAATTATTACAGATGAGGATCAAATTCCTAGACATAAACGAGGTTGGATTTCAGGTCGATGAACTATTTTCACGAAGGTGCAGTTAATGGATGTTGAGGAATATTGCTTCTTACTACAGAGGGTTTAGCTGTAAAACTGTTATTATAAAAGATTGACACAAGAAATGTATTTTCACCTCCAAGGTAATCACTTGTGTTGAGCTAACCGAAGTATCTGAAGTGGACGTCGATCCGAATTTCAGGAAAAATTCGAATCGCCAAGAATTGAGGCTAAAAAAATTATACTCACTTCGTCTCTTATTTGAGGAAAACCCACCAAAGAACCTGCGGCGAGCATGCTGACGTCACCACATGATCATGCTGGGCGAACAAGGTGATGACATCACCATGTGCGCCCAGATTGATCACGTGGTGACGTCATCATTCTCACAGCAGGTCCTTTGGCGGGTTTTCTTCAATCAAGACAGGAGTGGACAGCCTCTCCACAAGCAAGTGGGTGAGGTGAGTATAATTGTTTTTAACCCCTGATTAACCCCTGAACAGCTTAATGTGAGTCACAGATGCCAGGATCAGCATTGGAGGTGGCATCTCAGGGGTTAAATTGCAGCCTCCACCTCCCCTGTCATTGTGCCCACTTCATACAGTGGAAAATGATTCGTGAGGAACTAATTAATCAAATTTCTTGTTGAAGTTCGGAAAAACATCCTAATCGAATTTTTCAAAACTTAATAATCACCTAGTAGAAGAAACAATAGGCTAAACGAAGAAGAGCATACAAGAGGTAAACATGATAGACAGAACAGGAATGAGGATGTGTGGACATATACAGTATATATATATAAAAAAAAATAAAATTCCACAGCACCGCCGGACGTAAATCAAAAAAGGTGTAGTTTATTCACCAAGACAGCGACGTTTCAGTCCTCTTACTGGGACTTTTCTCAAGCAGTGCTTGAGAAAAGTCCAGTAAGAGGACTGAAACGTCACTGTCTTGGTGAATAAACTACACCTTTTTTGATTTACGTCCGGTGGTGCTGTGGAATTTTAATTTTACGTAGCAAGGAGTTGATCATCTCCGGAGCCACTGGCACACCTATACATTATTTTGATTTTGCGGTGCTGCTTTCACTATTGCTGTTTTATATATATACAGTTATACTGGCGTATAAGACTACTTTTTAACGCCTTAAAATAATGGCTACAGTTGGGGGGTCGTCTTCACGCCGGAAGGGGGCGCACTGTGTGAGGCCAGCATAGTTCCAGTCCTCTCCCGCTACTTTTCCGCTCCCAGTGCTGAGCACTAAAGGTCCTCACAAGTAAGCAGGACGAATACTTGCTCTTGGAGGATGAAATAAATACACCTGTCATTTGTACATTACAGTCAGGCAACTTGGTGCTGTTGTTTTGAAAGTTTTAATTTACCGTATACAACCTTAGTTTATAAGGACAGTTTTGCTGCTATCATCATGTCCGGAGGAATCACACTTGGCACACCAGTGAGTATATACAAAATTATATTTTATATATAATATATATTATATATATATATATATATATCTTACATCTACATGTATGTTATTATACCTCATCCCAACATTTGAATCCCCATTTTGAACATTTTAGAATCTGCCCCTAATTGCCTAAACATGTCCACAAAATTTCCCAGGCATGACCATAATTTTTCATAAACCCCCACTGTAAGGACAAATCCTTTTCCTCCTTCACATTAGTGATACATATGGTCAGTTCTCAACATTTTATCACCGCAAGGAAGGCTTTTTGTAAAATTACCATTACAATCTACCATCCCTCGTGCACTAGGTGACCAAGGTTGATGGCATCAAGAGAGTCGAGGAGCTTGGTCGTACACTGCCACTTACTTCTGGCTATTTGTGTTGGGCTCATGAGCCCTATAACAACTCTGATTGACTATCCTTAGCAGGGGTGGTGTCGCGGACGTGCTGAGACATACGGATGTTCCCGCAACAGTGAGTGGCAGGAGATCTGTGAGACTGGCAACACATGGCAACACATGTTTACCTTGTAGATCAATAGGCATCTGTGTGGTTTCTGGTAATGGCCACACCCTTAACCCCCAGGTGTTGCTATTGTGGTCATTTCACGTTCCCTATTTAAAGTCTTTTCCACCACAATGCTGTGCGGTTTATGGCTTCTATTGGACATGTGGTTAGCTGGTGAGTGGATCTCGGATGAGTTCCTGGTGCTGCCATAGCTTCTTTGAAGTTAATGTTTTCTTTCCCTTTTGTATTTTGTTTGGGCTTTTCTGTGTGTTGCATTTCCCTGTCATTTGTATTAAGGCCTAAGGGAGACTCCTGTTCATCCGTTCTTGTGGAGGAACAGGTTGTCTCAGTCCTCACATTTGTACCAGGGTCCTATATGGTTAGATAGCACACTAGGTATTCCTGTGTATGAACTGACCTACCTCTGGGGTCTGTTCATACTGGTAGTTAGTCAGGACTTTGATTAGGGTTTTACCAGGAGGTGTCCATCTTCATTCTCTAGTTTCCAGGCCTTATTCCCTCACCCCTTTTCTTCCTAGGCTCGGTGTGGTGTTTCCCTCCCACACCCGAGCGTGACAGGTGGACTTGGAATGTAATATGGCCCTGGAAAAAATACTAAAACTGGCCTGTTTTGCAGTCAGGTCCAAATTGATGGAAGGCAGGGCCAGCAATACTATATTGTGGCACATTATACCACCCCAACAGAGCCAAATACCACAGTCCAACACAAGATACTGCCAGCAGCACAAAGTACATCACCAAAAACCTCCACTGGTCAGCCGTAAGGAGGGCCCAAGTAGCCCCCTGGGTATTGGCCCACCGGGAAATTTCCCTGTAAGGTCTATGACTAATCTGCCCCTGATCCTTAGACGTTATCATGGGAACTTTGAGAGAAATTTAATAATTCTGTCCAAAGTTTAGACTAGACTGAACTAGATTACACAAGCAGAAACTGTTCCAAATGTATCACAGTGGTGTATGTCGTGTGATAAATTTGGTGCATCTTTGCTAGACTCGTTAGAACATTTTCTCTTTTTTATGCCACCCCTTGGCCGTTGTACTACCTTACACCATTTTATTGCAAATAGCGGAATGGTGCACCCCATTAATATACAGTAAATCTGGTGTATTATATGAATCTTCTTAGCCATAATCATTTTTGTAGATATTTTTTTAAATCTGTTCAAGTTCAAAAAGAGTCTAAAACACATAAAACACATACAGTAAGACATCTAGAGCATTCTGTGTACACCACTTTTTGGTACAATTTTGCCAGATTCGGGCACATTTTGTGTAAGTAAATTTTAGTAAATTTCCTCCAATGTGCAGAGTTAAAAAATATTAGTTACCTGAGTAAATCTTGGGATATTAAAGGGGTGGTCACTGTTAGTAAGCCCATGAAATTAGGACCTTCATCTGTTAGCTAGAGAAGAGAGCTACAAAGATCATTTCCTACTGTGGAGGACCTAGCACATAATACGTAAAGGCCCCTTTACACTGCTCTATTGAGCAGACGATTGTCAGATTGTCCTTCCCGGCAATCGCCAGCTTGTTAGTGAAGGAGACTGCTGCATTTACATTGAATGATCTCCTCCACAGTATAGAGAGGATTGATCACTAATACCATCACTCAATCCCATACAGAATCATTTTTTTCCAGCACCAGAGGTTGTTTAGACGGCATGATCTGCTGCTAGCAACGATGATTTAGGTGACCGCATTAATGATCCTATTACCCCGTAAAAAGGTGGACCTTTACATTTAGTTATCATTTAGGCCACCGTTGGGAATGTTTGAATGATCCAGCAAAGAAAGGAGCAGCACTACCACCAAAGTGCCACCTGCAGTGCGTTAACACACCTTCAGCCATCAACACCCTCATATCAATGCAAACCACTGTGCCATTTAGCACATTCAGACACAGTTCACCCCTCCTCCATCATAAAACGGCAACCACAGTAGAGCCACAGTTAAAGTGCTAGCCAGAAAGCCCTTATTCACAGCCACAAAGCCCTCATTGCAGCTAAAAAGTCCTCAGAGAGTCACAAAGTCTTTAACCTCCTAGTCTCAAATTGCCGGGGCAATTTGTAAAAAAAAAACATAAAATAAAAACATGCAACAGAAAGCAGAAGACTTATGAATACCTAGGTTTCACAAGTAGATTGTGACAGGAAAACAAACTTAAAATTGTCGAAAGCAGATTAAAGGTTTTTTTTTTTATTTAAATAATTTTGTATAAAAAAGGGTTGCAATGGATTCAAAATTCAAAATAAAGAATCATTGCCCACCTCCCCCAGTTCCTTGCCTCTGCTATTCCAGTGCCGCTCTTTACTTTTTGCACCTTGAGACATGAAATAGCATGGACTGCCCACTCCAGTGATTGGCTGAGCAGGCAGTGCACGTCATTTCCTGTGTGTAAAAATCGGGAGTAGGCAATGGAAAGCAACTAGCACTGGAGCAGCTTCACAACAGTATTGGCAGGGGACTGGTGGGGTGAGTAATGATTCTTTTTATCTTTAAATGTACATCAGCTTCCTGGCACACATGAACATAAAAATTCTGCTGAATGCCATTTTTATGCAGCCTTTGGTCACTTTTTGAAATGTAGATGAAAGTAGCTTTAGGGCAAAACCCAACTAAATATACACATATTATACCATTAAATTACCATTGAAACCAGGCATTTGCATAGGGTGGGAAAGTGGAGCGAGGGGCAGTTGCCCCGGGCACCAAATTGCATGGGGGCGCTGGCCGCATCTCACCTCAGGGGGTTCATGGAGGGCATAAGAGCTAATGGCTTCCGTTGCCGTCGATCACTCTTATAGGTTACTAGGCCTGAAGTCTATGAGGCAGTGGAACATCACAGGCGGTCGCAATTACATCATCGCGACCTCCTGTGTCAGGCCTCAGATGGTGTGATGACGCAATCACAACTGCCTGTGTCCTGGCACAGGCATTTGTGACTACATCATTGCGCTGCCTGAGACTTGGCACAGGAGGTTGCAATGATGTCATCATTACCACCTGCATCAGTATGCAGGCAACCAAGGCCTGTGAAGAGTCCTTTGGCCGGCATTGCAGACAGCGGCATGAAATGGGAGTCAGGTGAGTATTTGTTATTATTTTTTATTTGTCGGCACTACTGGGGGTACTACATGGGACACTGAAGTAGAGCATTATATATACAGGGGGCACTATGGGGGGCATTATATCTACTGAGAGCACTACAGGGAGCATTAAATCTACTGAAGGCATACTGGGGGGGCATTATATCTACTGTGGGCACTACAGGGAGTCATTGTAAATATTGAGGACATTATAAGTACTGGAGGCAACTACAGGGGGAATTATATCTACAGAGGGCACTACAGGATGCGTTAAAACTACTTGTGGCTCTACAGTGGGAATTATAAATAATGGCGGCACTGCTGGGGGCAGTTAAACTACTATGGCCATGTAAGGGGACATTAAAACTACAAGGGGCACTGCAAGGTGTCATTATAACTTCTGCGGCCTAAATGCGGATGATTACTGAGTGGGGACCTAAATGGCATAATTAGTAAGTGGGACCTAAATGGGTATGATGTATGATCATGGTGGAGCGGTATTATTTTGACTTTGTATAGTGTTATTATTGGTATTGATGGTCTTATACCGTGGGATATGATTCAATAAAAAAGGGCACACCCTCAGGTTAGGGAGCACAATACTTGGCTTGTTCCGGGTGCTGACAACCTACTCCATACCACTGAAACCAGGGCCAGGGCTACTACAAGGCTAGTAAAAGAGGTTACCAAGCTGGCATCATGACATCATGTCAAGTGATCCTCTTTTGACCGGCAGATGATCAAAAGTTTTCGGTGAAGTGGAATGCAATATTTTCTACTGGCAATATTGGGGAGGAGTCCATTAGGCATAGGCATGGACAGGCCCATGAAAGTACCAGAGAATCCTATGGTGGACCCAGCTTATAGCACAATATACTGAGCTCCAAAAGTCCAGCAGAAGACGTGATTTGGAGCTCACTACTTACTGCTAGGAATAAAATTCATTTATGACTTGGATATCTTCCCTTGTCACGTAGGGACCCGCTTCCAATTTAGAGATGGTTCTCTTTCTCTGAGAGATATCTTTGTAGATAAAGGGCTACTAGAATTTATCGATGAGATGACAACATGATGAAGTAGTTGTGAGAATGTCCTGTCTAGACTAATTAAAGGCTCTCTTGATAATTAATGGGCCCAAGGCACAGTAGTCCATCATTGACTGGATTGCATTATCTGCATGTGGTCCTCAGAAATTGTCCAGTGGCTTGAGCATTCAGATTAAATTTCATCCTCGTCAAATACTAACAAAACATGCAGCTTCTACCACTCCTAGAATGTATCGTCCAATAATTTGTTTTTAATATATTTTCAAAGTTTACAGTAGGTTTAAGAATTTTAAGTTACATTTGTATTGTATTTTAGGTTCTATAATTTTTTTAGTAATTTTTTTATTTTAATATGAAGAAATCAAGGAAGTCCCACTACCCTGCTCTAACTTTTCTGTCTGCCGAGACACATGAAACCGGCTGAAGAGTTTTAATGTCCTCTCCCTTCTTTCCTACAGCCCGCTCACACGCTAGGCAGAATTCAGTATCCTCTTTCTATTTTTGTAAGTGCAATGTGCTTTGAAGTAACAAACCCCTCTCTCTGTGTCCATTGATATATCTAAAAGGAAGGCCTTTAAATGTTAATCTAAACTATTACTCTAAATCATGTCTCCATTGAAACGTACCACGGTGAGAAGAAAAGTGCAAAGTAAAAAAAAGTAATCCAACCAAAAATTTACATTTTCGAAAAAAAAAGAAAGAAGTCCATTTACAGGAACAAGCACACAATTTCGCTGTATGAATACAATCTAGAAGTCTTTGAACTAAAGAAAAAGCTCAATAGTAAGAATAAAGTTGGATTGAAAAACATTCTTGTAATTATTTTTTGCTTAATCTTATCAAAGAAGGTTTTTGCAATGACTGAGCCACCAGGACATGCAGCGTGATCTGAAAAGCATGGACCCCTGCTTGGAGTCTTCATAAGAAATCTTTCTAAGACTCGTGCCCAGCATTGTGGGTATACTAAGCACATACATATAGGTTTGCAATTGATTATTATCTTCAAAAAGACAAGATAAAAGACAAAAAAGAAACGCAAAATAAGTACTGTACCTGCCACAGGGGAAGGTTTCCGCAGCAGAACCCACCTATTCTTCCACTGAAATCACAAAACAACAGGAAATAATTAGGGGAATCATATGAAGGACCATTTCAGATTCCAGGACGCAATGTTTCCTAGAAATCGAAGGCGACGGTGGAAAAAATGTCCATTTCGCTGACCTTTTTTCCATCTCTCAATCTGACTTGACCCTCCACCACAATCGAATCCGTCATCTTCAGTCATGGTTCCAAACAGCTGCTACCTCCTCTCTCCCCTCTCTCTTTCTGAACGTACTTAAGCTGAAGGGTCACTTTCAAAATAGCTTTAATAGCTCTGCCTGGCAGGAGACAGAGAGACAGGGAAAGTTGCATTTTGTGACACGCGCAGCCTACTGCTGAGCAAATGGCCACTAACTTCTCCAGCCTCCTCCCACCGGCTCTTACCAAGCCTCTCACCCACACCAGTGGGCATGGGGATTTAACAGCTGTCCAAATCCTTTTTTTTTTCCAACTCTTTAAGGATGGAAATTATGCAAGAATACCATGCCTCGAAGTTTCTGTTCAGAATAGAAGAATGTATTCTGTCGAAGTAGAAGATATCAGTGGGAGGATATGGCTGTTTGGACATGCAAGGAGTAATCCTGCTTATTATCTCTTTATCTGATGGCTTATGAATGGAGGAGGACATGTGGGCTCCAGAATTCCCAAAAAATCCCATGCCTTACAAGGAATTGGGTAGTGTGCTGCCCGTACAGTGTAGATCATTGCATGACTATGGTCTAAGGTCTATGGAGATAAAGAAGTTTATAGACTAGAGCGGTTCTATAAGTAACGTTTATGTAGATACTGAGGGAGACATTTAATAAGACTAGCATTTTCTGCGGCTGTCTTGATCCCTCCTGACCAGCTGGAAGATGCGCCAAGTTTATACTGAGGTGAACACCTCTCACAAATTTGGCCTCTCAGCTGCCGTAGATTTCTGTCTATATTCACACCAGTTTTCTAGTCTACTGCGCCATCCAATCCCTGCTCTTGCCACACACCCTTTTCTATGCATAAAGGGCCAAAAGTCTCAAATTTTGGCATGCTACAAAATTCACGACTTTTTTATGCCACTATTATGTCATAAAAACCTTGATAGATGCCCCCCAATTCCCTAAAATATTTGAGATACTGCCCCCTACTGCCGCCGAATCTCTTTGATGTGTAAGGGGACATCCCTATCCTTCGTTACTTTCAGGTGTAGATCATGAGGTTCTGAAGCAGCAGGGGCATGAAAAAATTACACACTGCAGCTGCTGAAGGACCTCTTTTTTTAGTGGCTCATGCAAAAAAAAATCTCCTGCTAAATCCATCTATCATGGACATAGGGCCACATTTATCATTTGAATACACAACTTTTGTTTTCATTTTTCAACGGCATTTGTGCAAAAATTTTAAAGGCATGTTTTAAATGTTTTTTGGTTTTTTTTATTTGTTTGCATCATAGGATATCATACAATTTTCTAATATAAATGTATTAAAATTCTTAAAACATAACGTATTTTTCGCCAAATAAGACTGGGGGGAAAATGTCCCTGCGTCTTATGGGACGAATGCTAATGAGCGCTTCCATTATGGAAGTGCTCATTAGAACTGGAGAACCGGGAAGTGGTGAAGGCTCTGTACTCACCACTTCCTGGTCCTCTGCTGTCGGCTGTGCTGTGCACAGTGTGGGGCGCTCTGTGATCTCACGATCTGTGCGCCGGTTCACAGCACAGACGGCGGTATGAAGAGAAAGAGGGAATGCTGGAGGAGAAGAGAGGAGTCCAGAGCAGGAGAGGTAAGTGTTTATTTTAGTGTAATTTTTTATTTTATTAAACATGAGGCAATAGGGACTGCTGTGGGGCTGATCTGAGACAACAGGGGCTGCTAGGGGGCTGATCTGAGACAAAAGGGGCTGCTGGGGGCTGATCTGAGACAACAGGGTCTGCTGGGGCTGAACTGAGACAACAGGGACTGCTTGGGGCTGATCTGAGACAACAGGGGCTGCTGGGGGGCTGAACTGAGACAACAGGGGCTGAACTGAGACAACAGGGGCTGCTGGGGCTGAACTGAGACAACAGGGACTGCTTGGGGCTGATCTGAGACAACAGGGGCTGCTGGGGGGCTGAACTGAGACAACAGGGGCTGCTGGGGGCTGAACTGAGACAACAGGGGCTGCTAGGGGCTGATCTGAGACAACAGGGGCTGCTGGGGACTGATCTAAGACAATGAGGGCTGCTGTAGGATAACATGACAGGAAATGGGGGCTGCTGGGGGTTAATATGAGAGGCAATAGGGGCTGCTTGGGGCTAAAATGAGAGGCAGTTGGGGCTGCTGGGGGCTGTGGCATACATATAGAAGTAAGGGCCTCATAGCAAGGATCAAACCAGGCTCCCCACACGGGACAGAAGGGTTTCTGCATAAACCCTTTTCAATGACCCTTGGGCCATTTTTCCACTGCCTCATTTGCTAAAAGTTGCTCTTTTAGAGGGTAGCGTCCTGACCAAGTTTTCACCTATAGTAGAAGAGGAGATGATCCCAACTAAGACTGGGACCCCTCTTGCCCTGGGCCCCATAGCAGTCCCATGGTCTGCCGCTATGGTAGTTACACCCCTGGCTGGGGGCTAATATGAGAAGCAATGGGAGCTGCTGGGGGCTGATAGGCAATGGGGGCTGATATGAGGCAATGGGGCTGTTGGGGTCTGATATGAGACTGTTGGGGGCTGATGAGAGGCATGGATCTCTTATCTGAGATCTGATTGGGGGTCATTCACATTGGGGTCTCAGCTGAAGTCTGATTTGGGATCTGATCTGAGGTCTTGTTAGGGTCTTATTAACATTGGGGGTCTTATTAGGGCTGTCAGCTGAGGTCTGATTAAAAGTGGAGGTCAGACTGGTGGTCTGACCTGCGGTCTAATGAAAATTATTTTTTTCTTATTTTTCTCCTCTAAAAACTAGGTGCGTCTTATGGGCAGGTGCGTCTTATAGGGCATAAAATACGGTACCTTCCTTATATCAAGTGGTTGACCCCTATATGCAGTAGAATGGTATAGGCCATGTATCTGTCCTTTGTAATATGTCCATGGCCTAGCTGAAACATAGTATCAGTTATGTGATAACCTTCTAATCATATATTCCCTGACATTCAGTAAGCAGCAGTGTTACATAACATACATGTGCTGGGTCAGCACACAGGACACTTCATTCATGTCATAAGTAAATAGGACTAGTGGTGGAATCATGATTTTATTGTGGTTATTACAGTTACTACATTAATGTGTGTATTTACTGGGCTCCCTTTCTGTAGGTGATTTGTAAAATGGCTGCCTGCCTCTAAGTGATGTAAAATGGCTGCATTTTCAATAGCAAATATGCCCCTTTCTATTTCTCCTGACAAGAAAACACTGCATTTTCATGCAGCTGTCACTAGGATGAGTTCAATGGAAAGAGATTATTTTACCTTCCAGTAAATGGTAACTGTATAAATTCCTATACACTGAGCTCCCCCTAGTGGTGGCTGCAGTCAGACAGCTTTGTAATAAAAGGGAAGGCAGATTTATCAATGCTTTTTTGCTAGTTGTCTGGTGTAAATACATTGAAAAATATGCCACTATATTTATGAAGCACCTATTCCACTTTTCCACATAGGAGTCATATAAAGTGGATAAGGCAGTGGGCAACTTTTTTTAATTACAATTTTTGGTTTAAATAAAATTTATTCCGCTTCATAAAAAAGTAAATTCACCAGAAATCTGGGGCATTGTGCTTTGCATTGCCTAGGAGTGATTTTTGCATGTGTACTGGGAAATTGGGTGTAGCAGGTGCCCCATACTAAGTTTTGTAATGGGGCCCTATGAAATCTGCGTACACCACTGCTCAGTGGTCTTGTGCTATATACAGTTATGGGCAAACAGTTGCGTACCGCCCATATAGGCAGACCATGCCACTGCTATGGGGCCCGTGGCACAGGGGGGGCCCGTAGCGCAGGGGAGGCCCCGCCCCTACTCTGCATCATTAAGATGCGTCCTGTCCCGTGCATCCCGCACTGCCTGCGCTCCGGGCCTCTCCTGGCCCGCTCACCTCCGCTCACTGCCGCAACCCGGACTTTTACCCTAACGTCCTGACGTTCTCAGGACGTTCCTGTGCGTTCCCAGCTGGCCCCGCCTCCTCCTCATGGGGAAAGAAGAAGACCAAGGCCCAGCCCCCTCCAGAGTGGCGTCAGGACAAGGGAAAAGTAACTAAGTATGTATGTGTGTGTGTGTATGATTGTGTGTGGTGTATGTATGTATGTGTGTGTATGTATGTGTGTGGGTATATGCATACAGTGTGCCAGACAATATACATTATACCTCTACTGTGTATATACTGTATATTGTACAATGTGGCGCAGGGGTTATATTGTCCAGCATGGTGTAACCGCCATGCATTTGTTGTACAGTATATATTATAATCCCTGTACCATGCTATACAACGTACAGTATAATCCATACACCATACTGTATAATATACAGTATAATCCGTACACCATACTGTATAGTATACAGTAAATTCCGTACACCATGCTGTATAGTATACAGTATAATCCGTACACCATACTGTATAGTATACAGTAAATTCCGTACACCATGCTGTATAGTATACAGTATAATCCGTACACCATACTGTATAATATACAGTATAATCCGTACACCATGCTGTATAGTATACAGTATAATCCGTACACCATGCTGTATAATATACAGTATAATCCCTACACCATGCTGTATAGTATACAGTATAATCCGTACACCATGCTGTATAATATACAGTATAATCCGTACACCATGCTGTATAATATACAGTATAATCCCTACACCATGCTGTATAATATACATGCTGTATAGTATAATATACAGTATAAATCCGTACACCATGCTGTATATATACAGTATAATCCGTACACCAATGCTGTATAATATACAGTATAATCCCTACACCATGCTGTATAATATACAGTATAATCCGTACACCATGCTGTATAATATACAGTATAATCCGTACACCATGCTGTATAATATACAGTATAATCCATACACCATGCTGTATAATATACAAGTATAATATACCGTACACCATGCTGTATAATATACAGTATAATCCGTACACCATGCTGTATAATATACAGTATAATCCATACACCATGCTGTATATATCAGTATAATCCCATACCACATGCTGTATAATATACAGTATAATCCGTACACCATGCTGTATAATATACAGTATAATCCCTACACCATGCTGTATAATATACAGTATATAATCCATTATACCATGCTGTATAATATACAGTATAATCCGTTACACCATGCTGTATAATATACAGTATAATCCGTACACCATGCTGTATAAAATATAGTGCAGTCCATACACCATGCTGTATATAATACAGTATAATCCGTACACCATGCTGTATAATATACAGTATAATCCGTACACCATGCTGTATAATATACAGTATAATCCATACACCATGCTGTATAGTATACAGTATAATCCGTACACCATGCTGTATAATATACAGTATAATCCGTACACCATGCTGTATAATATACAGTATAATCCGTACACCATGCTGTATAATATATAATACAGTATAATATACCGTACACCATGCTGTATAGTATACAGTATAATCCGTACACCATGCTGTATAATATATACAGTATAATCCTACACCATGCTGTATAATATACAGTATAATCCGTACAGCTATAATCCATGCTGTAATAATATACAGTATAATCCCTACACCATGCTGTATATATATACAGTATAATCATCCAGTATAACACATGCTGTATAATATACAGTATAATCCGTACACCATGCTGTATAATATACAGTATAATCCGTACACCATGCTGTATAAATATACAGTATAATCGTCCATACACCATGCTGTATAATATACAGTATAATCCGTACACCATGCTGTATAATATACAGTATAATACCGTACACCATGCTGTATAATATACAGTATAATCCGTACACCATGCTGTATAATATACAGTATAATCCATACACCATGCTTGTATTATAATATACAGTATAATCCGTACAATCCATGCTGTATAATATACAGTATAAATCCGTACACCATGCTGTATATATATATACAGTCCGTACACCATGCTGTATAATATACAGTATAATCCGTACACCATGCTGTATAAATATACAGTATAATCCGTACACCATGCTGTATAATATACAGTATAATCCATACACCATGCTGTATAATATACAGTATAATCCATACACCATGCTGTATAATATACAGTATAATCCGTACACCATGCTGTATAATATACAGTATAATCCGTACACCATGCTGTATAATATACAGTATAAGACTTACACCATGCTGTATAGTATACAGTATAATCCATACACCATGCTGTATAATATACAGTATAATCCGTACACCATGCTGTATAGTATACAGCATAATCCGTACACCATGCTGTATAATATACAGTATAATCCCTACACCACGCTGTATAATATACAGTATAATCCCTACACCATGCTGTATAGTATACAGTATAATCCATCCTTGTGGCTTCCCCCATTCAGTATAACGTCTCCTTAATTTAAAAAAATAAATAAATAAATCAGTAGCTCATGTATACATTTCTTTACTGGCAAATGGGGGTGTGGCATGGGAGGAGCCATGGCAGCATGTGGGATGGGTTGGGGTAGTGGGCGGGGTTAGGGGCCCCTTCAGATTCTTGCTATGGGGCTCAATGATTTCTATGTACACCCCTGTGGGCAAACACTAATGGATAATCATGATAATCATTCATGTTGTAGAAAATCGTATTTTACAGTGCCCCTTTGGCCAGGTGTGTGAATCTGCAATCTTATGATCTATTTTGTGACATTCAATGGGTCCATGCGCTTGTGGTGAGGTTGACAATGACAGACTCTCAGATTTTGTGGGTTAAAAGTCCAAACAACATTTCATTAGTCACTTTTAAGCATCCATATTGTATGTGACATAAACAAAATCAATCACCTCTGGGTGCTAACTGCTAGGTACTTCAAGCATGGGAGGGATCAGGCTGTGTATAGCCACCATAGGTCATGCAATTTCCAGGCACAGGAACGAGCTTCTGAAGGTTTCATTTTCCCCATAGTAAAGAGCCCAGCATCTACACCTGGGTTTGTCTCAGGCTAGGGGAATACTTTGTACTGGAGTGTGGGAGGGAATGGCACATCCCACTAACAACCTACATGCCATTCCATTATAATTCAGACCATGAAATAACATAAAGGGGTTTTCCGAGAGTTTTTTACTGATGACCTATCCTCTGAACCACTGCTCAGCTGTTTACAAGGGCAGAGGTGCTCATAGTAGAGCTGCAGCTTTCTCCAGCTTTGCTTGGGCCATGTGATGTCATGTTCATCAGTCACTTGACCTAGGTGTAGCTCAGCCCCATTGAAGTGAATGGGGCTAAGCTGGGATACCAAGCATAGCAGCTATCAAATGGATTGTGCTGTGCTTGATGGGCTGAGAGAAGGCCTCGGTGCTACTTCAAGGGCTGCTGCCTTCTCAAACAGCTGATTGTTGGGGGTCACGAGTGTTGGACCCCCAACACAGAAAACCCCTTTAAACAAAATGCCTCAGCATTTCTGGATTCTTTTTACCTCACCTATCTGAGCATTCTGGATGAGATATACACCCCCTCCAGTACTTTACCATACACAGTGTTGCAGTGTGTACGTGACTAGATATTTCCCATGGCTTTACTCCACAAATACTCCAGATTTCTAAACTTTCCTGTTTTTTGCATTTGTAACGACGCTGGCTGGATACAAGACAGTATAATTGGACTTAGTCTAACGGCACCCCCCTACCAGTTTCTTCTGGTACTCAGTTTTCCCCAGCAATTACAGTAAGGCTGAATTATGAAACCATGACAGTAAAATAAACAAGGAATATGAAGCACAGCTCCATTCAAACTGTAGTGGCCATACTGGGTTACTGCAGCTCAGCTCCCATTCAAGTGTCGGATATTCATGATCTGTCTTCAGAATTGTTCATCGATATCAGGAGCCTAGAATAGCAGAATTGCCTTCCTGGAAGTTACATCGAAGAAACAAAATTTTACAGAATTTTTTATGTTTTTTAATATTTTGTACATTTAGTTCATATTTTCATTTTGGTAATTTGTATCCAATTTAAACTGGAGTTAGTTTTTTTATAGTCTTTAGGCTAACAATATAGAAAATCCAATCCAATGGAATCCAACGGTCTTATTTCTCAGAAGTCTCAGTCGTAAGGGATTCCTAGTGTGCATGCTGAATTCTTCTCCTGTATCTTGATCCCAGCCCACATGAAATGACATATCATATGGACAGGACCAATCGTCCCATTGTACTGCAGATTTTTTCTCTTTATAGTACACCCCTAGGATCTCATGTTTCCTTCTCATGCCTGGAGGATTTCACAAATAACCTCCAAGCCTACTGATAAAAAATCCATGTAGTCTATCAGTCTGACAAAAATTCCTGTTTTGCCCGTTGCCGAATCTGACTCAAGAGGTGGCAGCTGTGCAGCATGTCGTAGTGGGGAGGGGGATACTGGGTAACACACAAATAATCCTATAAAAATGTATCCTGTGCTCATAGTGGCCACCTACAGTGTATTGATCTGTCAATGGCAGTGAGGGCAAATTAAGTTCTAAATACTTTTTCGAAATGTGGAGGTCAACCATTGACCTGAAAAAATGCAAAGCTAATCTTTACCAGCAATAACTGCAGCAAATAGTACTCATCCAAAAGCAAGACAACTGTCTGTAAAGTGCCCTGTAGATGACTATCCTCCAACTTCAAAAGGAGTCTTAGAACTTGACTCATGTATCAGCTCTGACCAGAGCAGATCTGTTTCAGCCTTTTTTGACCTCATCAGAACAGATCGACCGCTTGCAAGATGGTTGTGTAACTTGCGTTCCTTTTCAAGGAGATCAATTTGGAAAACTTTCCCAAATAGCATTTCCAGGAATCTTCTAACCTTCCCAATGATTCTTCCTAAGGAGATATTTTACTGAGATACAGAGTCATTTTGTAGCATAGAGTAGTGTTGGGTTTCACTCAATGTCCTGGATGGGGAGGTGCAAAGTGGAATGGATATAAAAGAGTGGCGTTAATTCTAGAGTGACTTTAATTCTAATGTTTCGGTCCTCCAGTGGACCTTGATCATAGAGTCTCAGGAGGAAAGAGGCAAGAGGAATAAGGTAAACCCTGTGGCAGAGCGGAATGCGCTGGGGGAAAGGGCGTAAGGACACATGCCCTATCCCACACTTGGCCTTCCCCACAGCACTTTCCACTGTCCCACGGGGTTCACCTTATTCCTCCTTCCTCCTGTGACTTTGTGACCAAGGTCCATTGGGGGACCAAAATGTCAGAATTAAAGTCAATCTAGAATTAACACTACCCTTTTGTTATCTTTATTTTTGTAATTTTTTTTCAAATACTGTATATTTTATTTGCATCAGACCAAAAAGAGCGCAGTGGTACCTCATTGGAATGTATTTTGTAGCAGTCATGAAGGAAGGGGCTCAGGTGAGGGTAGGCTACACCTAAACAGATTTCAATTTAGTAAATTGGTTGTCTCAACTGGATAATCCAAGCCCATATGGTGTATTGGTGCTACGGTCTTCATAGAGGGTAGTTTCCTAGTATGGTAACTTAGAGCTGAGGCCATATTACACTAAACTATACCTTTAGGGCTCATGCACACAAACATATTTTCTTTCCGTGCCCGTTCCGTTTTTTTGGCGGACCGTATGCAGAATCATTCATTTCAATGGGTCCGCAAAAAAAACTGAAGTTACTCCGTGTGCATTCCGTATGTCCGTATTTCCATTCCGCAAAAAATAGAACATGTCCTATTATTGTTCACATTACGGACAAGGATAGTACAGTTCTATTAGGAGCCAGCTGTTGTGTTCCGCAAAATACGGAATGAACACGGATGTCATCCGTATTTTCTGTGGATCCATTTTTTCATACGGTCGTGTGTATAAGGCCTTAATGGTAGTACATATCTATATACAATATATATATATATATATACACAGCCCTCTGTACCACGTGTGACCAAAAGCTCTTAGAGGGGCCTTTTATACGGGTCAATGATCAGCCAAAAACAAAGTATTTTCCCAATCATTGGCCTGTGTAAAAGGCCCAATAATCAGTCGACAGAAGAAAAAACAGATCTACTATGCTAGTCTAAAATATTATCTTTAGTCAGCATTCACATTGGCCTGTGTAAACGGGATGTGCCCCCAACAATATTCATGTATGTATAGGGGAAAAACAATCACAGTAACGTTCGTTATGTCAAAGGTGCTGAAATTGCTCATGGTAAAAGAACCCTTATAAATGGTTATTACAGCTGTTAAAAACTATGGGATATGTAATAATTTTGAGAAAATGGGGTCCAACCTCTGGCTGCTTTCCTGTTTTCTATAGCATTTTATGGAGAAGCAGTATGAATTTTTTTTACATCTCTTCATACAAAACTTCCCCACCAGCATGTTGCCTGGATGTCCTTTATTTTAGTGATTGTGATCATGACCCTATTGACATTACATTTACCATCCACCCCATGGTTAGGATATACCTGTAAATGGCTGGAATACTTCTTTATCCCCATAAAGACTCAGCAATTTTGGCCTTCAGATTACCCCATCAAACTTTTTTCCATTTGCCCTGTTACAATATATGGACATCCTAGACCTGTGATGGCTAACTTCCGGCACTCCAGCTGTGGTAAAACTACAACTCCCAAGATGTGCACTTGTAATTGATAAAAGAAAAACAGGAGAAAAGCGCCACATGTGTGGTATTAGTAAACATCAACCACGATTGTTAAGCTATATTCAGCTTACCATGTAAGGCTACTTTCACACTAGCGGCAGCACGGATCCGGCACCTAAAGGGTGCCGACAGATCCGTACTGCCACTGACACATGTGTGGAGCCGTATGTGTCCACAGAGAACATACATACACACAAACACATACATACTTACATACTCCAGCCCGGGACGCCGGCAGCACGTCTTCACGCGCCTCCTGAGCGTAGTGATGACGATTCCCCACAGGGCCCTCTGCTGGGCGCAGTGGGGAAACGTCATACCTGCGCGAAGGAGGCGCGTGAAGACGTGCTGCCGGCGTCCCTGGAGTATGTGAGTATGTATGTATGTCTGTATGTCTATGTATGTATGTATGTCTGTCTGTTTCTCTGTAGCCGGATCCAGAATGACCCCCCATTGCAAGTCAATAGAGGACAGATCCGGATTACTGGTGTGTCACACCAAACGGATCCGTCCCCATTGACTTGCATTGGGGGTCATTCCGGATCTGTCTTGGTGCGGATGCCTGGACCGGAGAGAAAACCACAGCATGCTGCAGTTTGTTCTCCGGTCTGAAGACAGAATGGAATGCTTTCAGGAGCATTCCGTTGTTGACAATGAATGGGGACAAAACTGAAGCGTTTTTTTCCGGTATTGAGCCCCTATGACGGAACTCAATACCGGAATTTAAAAACACTAGTGTGAAAGTAGCCTAAGGTTGTGAGAAGTCACAACTGCTGTAGAGAGCCAAGCTGGTTTTTAGACCCGACCAGCCCACGGGAATCCCTGGACTGCAGCCACAATTCCAACCTGCATCGTCGTGCGATTGTCAGGAGATGAAGGTAGCAAGGAAAAAGAAGGATTCTGATTTGTATTGAAGGTGCTGTCCACAGGGGGAAAGATGTATCATCGATGCATGGAGCTTGTAGATACTTTGTTTATTGGATTAAAACAGTTGAATAAAACAGATTGTCAACGCATTTCAAAGGATGTACAACCCTCTTCATCAGGACAAAATCATGAACACTTCAAGATGTACACTTGGCTGTTCTCAGAACTCCTTAGAAATTAATGGAAAATGCTGGGAGTCGTAGTTTTACCACAGCTGGAGTGCCGGAGGTCAGCCATCACTGTTCTAGATGGTAGTCTCTGATAGAAAGCATACAGCTCCGGACATGACATGTAGGACTTATTTTTTTTTAGCTGTTCTCCACTTTATGTGCTGTATGTGTTGTAGTTATTGCATTATACATGGTGGCCCACGAAAAAGTAGCCCGCCTCAAGTCTCAAAAGATGCTGAAGGTGGTCCCCATTAACGTCTATGCATCTTTGGTCACGTCAGATACTGCTTGCAGCTCTTTATCAGTGATCCTGCAGAAGAAAAAATTTGCCTGCTTTTTCAAACAAAATTGGGGAACATGCTGCACCTCACGGAGCTCACTGGCTCGGGTTCATGAAGTGTAGTACGACCTGTGAGCGAGGGGTTATGGCCACCACGTTCCCCAGACTTGTCATAGTAACATAGTTTAGAAAGCAGAAAAAAGACATCTGTCCATCCAGTTCGGCGTGTTATCCTACAAGTTGATCCAGAGGAAGGCAAAAAAAACTCTGTGAGGTAGAAGCCAATTTTCCCACTTTAGGAGAAAAAAACTCCTTCCCGACTCCAATCAGGCATCAGAATTACTCCCTGGATCAACGACCCCTCTCTAGTAACTATAACCTGTAATTATTACCCTCCAGAAATACATCCAGGCCTCTCTTGAACTCTTTTAGTGAATTTACCATCACCACCTCCTCAGGCAGAGAGTTCCATAGTCTCACTGCTCTTACCGTAAAGAATCCTCTTCTATGTTTGTGTACAAACCTTCTTTCCTCCAGACGCAGAGGATGTCCCCTCGTCACAGTCACAGTCCTGGGGATAAATAGATGATGGGAGAGATCTCTGTACTGACCCCTGATATATTTATACATAGTTATTAGATCTCCCCTCAGTCATCCTTTTTCTAAAGTGAATAACCCTAATTTTGATAATCTTTCTGGGTACTGTAGTCCACCCATTCCAGTTATTACTTTAGTTGCCCTCCTCTGAACCCTCTCTACATAAGATTTTTATATGTGGAGAAATTTAAAACAGAAAGTGTCTGCTAACAATCCACATTCCCTGGAAGAACTCAAGGAGAACATCACAAACACCATCCACAGCATCACAAGCATTATCAGCCAGCATAATCTGACGTGACCAAAGATGCAGAGATGTGAACGGGGACCACTTTCAGCATCTTTTGTGACTCGTGGGTAATTTAAAAAAAAAAACAATCCACTTGCTCGTTCATCTTGCCATACTATCGCTGGAGGCGGGCTACTTTTTCATGGGCCACCCTGTAGTAGCTGGAACCCTATATATTGAGGTTATGCGATATTATGAACATCTGTTGAGATGCCTACAGGAGTCTGTGTACATTCGAAAAGTGACTGGTTCACACCTCAAGTCCTACGTTCCTTATTGTACCTATCCGTCATGTTGAGAGTTACGTTGCTGTCTGACGTCTTGACAGATAGATCACCTACAGGGTTGCACTGATGCATGTATGCACAGAATTTCACCCCAGCCTTGTAAGCTGACACTGGCCGGTGGGTGATGTTCGGGTGGATTTTATACATAGAGTGAACTCACCAAAATGTGCTTGTCTTATGAAATGAGATAGCTTTCCATACATAAAAAAGTTATATAAAGAAGGGTAACCCAAGGAGGAAATTACAAGTTTCTCCAAGAAATATGATATTACTGTAAATTCTGGATGTATTGAAGTATGCATGATACGCTACAATCACAGACTGGGTGTCTACATGGAATGAACATTGGTGAAAGTCCAAAAATGGAGCATTTATAGTAACTCTGTCCAAAGACTGGCTATGGTTAAATAATATAGCCTATGGATATTAGAAGGGGTGTAGCTACTGAGGAGGCTGGCAGGGCATGTGCCACGGATGCTGGGTGTCAGTGGTTACCAACAAGCAGTCTACTTTCGCCAGGGTATTTAGATAATCCACTAAGGCAGTCTATTGTAGGGCTCAATGCAATGATACCTTTCACTTAGAGATCTGCTGTTTCATTCTGGAGGAAAAGTATGTTTATTTCATATGAAATTGAGCCATTAAGTGCACTATGCCGCTTGGTGCACGTCTGCCAGACCCTTCCTATCCTTCTTGATTGACAAGGCTGGGCGAGAAGACTATGAAATGTCATGTAACATATTGAAGTAGCCCACAAGAGAGGCGGAAGGTGGAGAGGATGGAAGTGATAGTACTCACAATGGCAATCCCCTAACTCCAATGCTCTCCACTCTGTGCACACTGGGAAGAGAGGGTCACATCCTTTTTTTCCCCTCGGGGCACACCCTGGTTTGGAGATCTCCTGCTTGGTGGCAGTTGGGGTGCCCTTGATGTTGGAGCGTTTTGGGGTGCAAAGGACATGCTCCGATGCTCTTGTCAGGCGGGCTGCCTGGGTGAAATTATGGGTATGTCCGGGTTCAGCTCTGAACCCGGACAACTCCTTTAACAGATTAGTATCTGTCTCTTCCCAGTATGACTAGGGACCTGAGATTTCCCTCCAAGCAAAATGCAATGAAGTTCAAAGCCAGTATTTGTGCATTACCTTCAGATATGGTATCCCTTTATTGACCACTATGGCTGCTAAACCTATTATAAAGTTGCTCCACAGAGGGCCCAGTCATGAGACTACTCTAACTATCTCCGAAGTGAGACAGAAAAAGTAGCACATGTCCATTAGTAAGTTGCAAGGCCTGCCAAGTGAAGCACAGGGAAAGGGAAAAATGTATACACGGATAACTCCTTTAAGGCTATGTCAGAGGTATGCTGTACATACACGTGACATATAGCTCTGACAGAAGGCTGCAACATATCCCACTCCCACAGTGAAATATGTCTTCCTTACAGCCCCTCTCTATAGATATCAGGCTACACCACGGCTAGAGTAGGTACAGGCCTCAGCATTGCTGTCTCACAGCTGACATAGTCACGTTTCCATCTTCTACAGCAAAACCGAAGCACTCGCAGTCACAGGGTCCTCAACAGCATAGCATCCTGAGCACACAGTGATACCTTCCAAGGGACTCAATGTGTCTAATAGTACTGCTCCAGATATGACATCAATTTTCTACTGTCCACTTCGTATGTGACCGCTGCCTCTTACAGCTGTACCTCCTATTTACCCCCACCTCTGTGCTGGTTATTGCCCCCTCAAGTGGTCTCACACTAGGCTGCATGTTCTATCTAGACAGGAACAGAGTGGAAACTTAAAGTGGCCCTGGAAAAAATCTAAAAATGGTCCCATGTCATAGGCGGATCAAGACTGACAGAAGGAGGAGGAACATAAGTTGGAAGGGACAACAGAAGTAGATGGGGCCAGCAGTACCATAGTGCAGCACAAAATACTCACCCAGTGGAACCAAATACCACAGTGCAGTAGAAAATACTGCCACTTACATCAGAGTATTCAACTGGAATACTGAGGACAGTGATACAGTTGAATTCAGGAGGACACCTGTGCATGCCTGCCAGGGGCATAAGTACCTGATGCTCTTAGCATTAATTAATGCTGAGAGCATCAGATCGTTACGTGCCCAGCCGACGGCCATGAGGAGACCTCGCACGGCCCACCAGTAAATTTTTCTGTAGGGTCTATGGCCAGACCGCCCCTGTAGCTAGATGGCAAGACCATTAGAAATCAGTGTCACACCATCATACCATTCTGTCACTTCTTCAGATCTTCTACCAGGGCGAGTTTAGGTGACTGGAAATCAGAGATCGAATCTCAGCTCTGGAACACAACAACACAGGGGTCCCTCTAGTGGACAAAATATTCATTACTCTCCATTTTGACATCAGTGGACCAACACTTGTACACAGCCCTGTCGGAAAAAGTTCCCAATGTCATTACAGTCCCATACGTCAACCATAGGCTTCAACTATGCTCTGTACACCATACAGCTAGGGCTACTAAGAGACAAGCTGGATCCTGTGGGAGTGGACCATCACCTCTCCAAATGGAACCTAGACTACCTGACAAACCAACCTCATTATGCGAGAGCCCAGGACTGTGTGTCAGACACGGTGATCTGTAGTACAGGGGTACCTCAGGGTACAGTTCTTGCTCCTTTCCTCTTCACACTGCAGACTTAAAGGGCATCTGTCAGCAGTTTTGTATCTATAAAACTGGCTGACCTGGTGCAAGGGATCTGTGTTGGTCCCTTGTTCACATGTGCCCACACTGCTAAGAAAATGTATGTTTTAATATATGTAAATAAGCCTCTAGGAGCAACAGGGGAGTTGCCATTACACCTACAGGCTCTACTCTCTCTGCAACTGCCGGGCCCTCTGCACTTTGATCGACAGGGACAGGAAGTAAAAAACATGATCATGCCTGGCTCTGTCAATCAAAGTGCAGAGGGCCCGGCAGTTGCAGAGAGAGCAGAGCCTCTGGGTGTAATGGCAACACCCCCGTTGCTCCTAGAGGCTCATTTGCATATATAAAACATAATTTTTCTCAGTAATGCAGGCACATATGAACATGGGACCAACACAAATGTCTTCAGCTGCCAAGTGCACATGTAACAGGTCAGCCAGTGTCATAGGGACAAATCTGCTGACAGATGCCCTTTAACTCATCTAGCTTCTACTTACAGAAGTTCTCTGATGAATCGGCAATAGTAGGCCTCATCACAGATGAGGATGACATGGAAGACAGTAAACTGATTTCTAAATTTGTGGATTGGTGCCCCAGGGGGGAAGTTTATGGACATGTATTAAACATATCCATCCATATAGGTCTATTGGCCTCTTGTGAACTGGGCCTAATTCAGCAGAGCCATTACTTCTGTAATCAAAGAAGGTCAAGAGGAAAGAACAAAAACCCTTCAAACAGACCCTCATATCTCAGCTCCCTGGACCCCTCAGAGTATGACATGGAGGGAAGAAGAATATCATGGTGTATTGAAGTCACACTTATTAGGCCTCCTGCACACGACCGTATCCATTTTGCGAATCTGCAAAATACTGATGCGGTCCGTGTGCCTCCCGCAATTTTCACTTGTCCCACTGTAAAAAAGCCTATTCTAGTCCGCAAAACAGACAATAGGTCAGGTTCTATAATTTGCGGATGTGGACAGCACATGGAAATGAATGGGTCTGCCTGTGTGCGATCCGCAAAATTGTGGATCAGACACGGACTAAAAATACAGCCTTGTGCATAACACAGAGCAGTGGTCCTCATCTCCAGTCCTCAGCGCGACCTGCTGGTCATGTTTTCAGGATTTCCTTAGTACTGAGCAGGTGATATCATTAGTGTCAGCGCATCAGGACTTACCACAGGTATTCATTCTGTGGAACATTCTCATATAATGACCGGCAGGTGGGTCCTGAGGACTGGAGTTGAGGAACTCTGCCTTAGGCTTCATTCACACGTCCGTATGTGTTTTGCGGTCCGCAAATTGCGGATCCGCAAAAAAAAAAACGGATGACGTTCAGTATGGCATCCGTTTTTCCATTTTTTTTGTGGATCCATTGTAAAAATGCCTATCCTTGTCAGCAAAAAGGACAAGAATAGGACATGTTCTATCTTTTTTGCGGAACGGAAATACGGACATATGGAAATGGAATGCACGCGGAGTACCTTCCGTTTTCCATTAAAATGAATGGTTCCGCATACGGTCCGCAAAAAAAAAAAATGGAACGGACACGGTAACAAAATACGGTCGTGTGAATGAAGCCTTAGAGTGTATCTGCAGTTATTTTACGGAAATAGAAAAACATGGTTGCTTTCTTCCAAAAACAGCACCAGACCTGTCCATAGGTTGTATGTGGTATTCAGGGGCGGATTGGCCATAGACCTTACACGTGGCCACCTGAGCCCTCCTCACGGCTGGCCAGTGGAAGTTTTTGGGGATGTATTTTGTGCTGCTGGCAGTATTTTGTGATGGACTGTGGTATTGGCTCTGCTGTGGTGGTATAATGTGCACAATATGGTATTGCTGGCCCTGCCTTCCATTAATTAGGACCTGACTACAAAACGGGGAGACTTTCAGTATTTTTTCCAGGGCCACTTTAAGTTCCCAGTCCACCCCTGCTGGTATTGCAGCTCATCCCTATTTACTTTGGTGGAACAAGGCCAGGGGCGGACTGGAAAAAATACTAAAAGTGGCCGCGTTTTGTAGTCGGGTCCAAATTGATGGAAGGCAGGACCAGCAATACCATATTGTGGTACATTATACCACCTCGACAGAGGCAAATACCACAGTCCATCATAAAATACTGCCAGCGGCACAAAATACATCCCCAAAAACTTCCACTGGCCGGCTGTGAGGAGGGCTCAGGTGACCCCCTGGGCATCAGCCCACCAGGAAACTTCCCTGTAAGGTCTATGGCCAATCCATCCCTGAACAAGGCTACAATACCTGACATATCGGTGAATACTAAAGAGTTTTCTAGAAGCAGCCATGTTTTTCGACTTGCAGACAAATCCTTTAAACCTTTTATTACAGATTATTCACACAGAAATGGTCACTGTAAAAATCAGTCTAAGGCCTGGGTCACACCTGACTGATTAGCTGCAGATTTGCCGTCACGGATTTTCATGCAGCAAAGAGGATCAGAATTTATTCATTTTCATCCATACATTACATTAAAAAAAACAGTGGTAAAAAATGTGGCATTGTGGATTTAAAATCTGCAGCATGTTAATTTATACTGCGGATTTCTCTTGAAGATTTCACCCTTTGCAATGAAGAGAGTGAAATTTGATGGTTTTTCAGCAGCAAAAAAATCACATGTAATACATGTGGTATTGTTGTGGTTTTTTGTGCTAAGGGTATATTCACATGGCAGAAAAATACATGTCAGAAAACTGCAAAGTGTATTTGCTGCAAAACCAGTGTCAAAAATCCAAGGCTGACGGTCAGATTTCTGCAGCAGTCACAGATCTGACCACAGATTAGCACCAAGTGCAGACATTCACCCCGGTGTCTTCAGTTTCTAGCAGAGAGGATTCCTGTTGTATACTACATACTATTGTACTGTATTATAGAAAGAAATATGTATGTCAGACAATATTTTTATTAGTTTATTATACTGTTTCACTTTATTTTTGTATTTTGAGATGCTTGAAGGCAACATAACAGGCAAAGCCTTGTATGAACAGCTGCACATATTACAAATGATGAAGCAGATTGAATATATTGTCTCTTTCCTATTTTGTGAGGAGTATTTATTTGAAACCTGAATAACACGTACAGGCTAGGGGCACCTTTGGGAGCATTTATTGTTATTATTTGCGTTCCACTTATCCTGAGCTAAAAATAATTTTTCCAATTGGTGTTTATTAAAATTGTTCAATAGGTTTTCCTCTACAGTCTTCAAGTAGCACCCCCACAAAGATTTCCATTCTCTAACCTGTTAGAAAGGTAGATGATGTAATCTGTAGTGAAGGTAATCTCCTCACTACTGGCTGTATTTGTAAGTTATAACCTCCCTTCTGCTCCTCAGCTGTGTCATGTGACCAACACTCTGATCTCCAACTGACACAGGACAGGAAGTCAGTTATTTCTCTATTCATTGCTATGAGACTGACATTGAGGCTCCCATAGGAATACATAGATAAACTTACTTCCTGTTCACACATAAGATGCTGTGTTATTTGGAAAGTCTGATTGCTGGTCACATGACACAGCTGAGGATCAGTAGGGAGGTTATAACTCACAGTCACTGGTGAGAAGATTATCTTCATTACAGTTTACACATCCGGTACCTGTTTCTAACAGGTCAGAGAATTAGGCATATATATGGCACAGATTGTGGCGCAAAGGTCCTTTGCAATGCAATCTGGGACTTTTCCCCGCTCACGCCAGGTCTATAAAGGCGGATCTTCCGCCTGCACGGGGTTTTATTAAGACTGGCATCTTAGGGCAATAAATGTGCCCCAAATTTTTTTGTGGGACTACTACTTTTAGGTTTCACCAGCTCTGAAGACTGTTCTCTCTGTTTTTCACTGAAATCCAGCAGAGAACTGCTCTGATGGCTTGACCTGCAGAACTTTTCTGTATTTTCCTAATATGATACTCATTTAAGCTAAATTATGATTAAAAATTTAGTTTGAGTATTTGGAAGCTGTTAGGAATAAAGAGATAGGGGCTACAGATTGACCCTATCAGAGCAGCTCTCTGATGGATTTCAGTAAGAAGGAGAAGAAACAGTCTGCTGATGAAGTGAAACTAAAGGCTGTGGAAGACAAACTGTTGAACTTTTTTTTTTAACAAACACGAATTGAAAAAGTGTTTTTAGTCCAAGATAGGTAGAATGCAATAATAAGGAAAAATGCCTCCAATTTATTTTAAAAGCTCTTAAAACCCTCCAAATTTTATAAAATAAAAATGTAACCTATATATAGTCCTATATTCACCAGGTAATCCCCAGCCATTTCCAGTGCCGCTGCTCCTATCAGTGTTTGCTGCAGCAGTGACATAGTCATATATCTCACATGACCTCTGCAGCCAGTCACTTGCCTCAGCGTTTTATACCATATACTGCTGAGGCCAGTGATTGGCTGCAGTCAAGTAAACAAATCCGCGTAGAGATAACACTGAAAACCCCTTTAAACATTTATCAAGTATCCTAATGTATAATTGTGGACAAAAAATTCACATCCCCCTCTGACTCATTTAATTTTTTCGTAGTCTTTCCATTGTAAAGATAAAAAAATATTTTTTAAAAAAGATAAAAGAATATCATTTCTTAATTTTTGGGCATGATTTTGCTATTGATCCACTGAACATAGTTGGACACTTTTGTATACACTCCGGGCTTGTTGAGCCTGCCGCATCCATCCCCCCAGCTGACAATTCCGTACAGGTAAGAGGTTTTATCCCGCTGACAAGCCAGTGGCCCTCCAGAGTCACCCTAAAACAAGCAAAGAAAATTTCATAAAGTTAATTGCAAAAGTTTATAAAGCGATATAGATATAACATGCAACTGTAGTGGGTGGACTAGTTTATTCATCTATTCCTGAGCTCCCGGCTTCTCCCTCCCCCACCACGGATTCCTACAAGAAGGGACCGGTCAGTCAGCAGGAGGGACAAGGAGACAGGGGTGCACCTAGCCTTTATGCTGCCTGAGGGAAAATTGAAACGGCGACCCACCATGCCAAATTCTTAAACTAGCCCCTTTGCCACAATGACAGCACTCATTGCCCATGGCCCTTCCGTTGCCCCTAACTGGTGCTGCCTGAGGCGATCGCCTCACCTGGCCTCATTGGTGGTGCACCCCTGCAAGGAGAGCATGGCTCATGCTGGAGCTGCTCAATACAGATATTAGCAAAATGACTGGATCAAGTCAAAAAAAGTGACCCAACATTTTGCTGAGATTTCTGTCATGCGTTTAGGTTGACCTCAAATAGGACATCACAACTTTACTGACAGATTCCCGTTAAGTGACACAGCTTCTGATCAGTTCTAACTTATTAATACCAGGGAGCTGTACTTACATTACATAATATAAAACTAAACAAGTACAACAAACATGAACTTATTAACTGACTACCACAGAGGAGAAGAGGGCCTTGCCCGCAAGGGCTTACACTCTACGAGGGTAAGAGACAAGAGGTAAGGGTTCAAACTGCTCATACACACATGGACAATATTGTTGGTAACCTTCCGTTAAAGAAAGAAAAACGCACAACGGTCACTGAAATAACTTGAAAAGTAATAATAAATTTAAAAAAAAATAACTGAAAATCAACTGATGAAAGTCAGACATTGCTTTTGAATTGTGGTTCACCAGAATAATTTATGAAACAAACTAATGAAAGTGACCTGGACAAAAATGGCGGTATCCTTGACTTAATATTTTGATGCACAACTTTTTGAGGCTCGCTCTCAGTGCAATCAAGAGATTTCTATAACTCTCAATGAGACTTTTGCACCTGTCCACAGGTATTTTGTCCCACTCCTCGTGAGCAAACTGCTCCAGCTGTCTCAGGTTTGAAGGGTGCCTTCTCCAGACTACATATTTCAGCTCCATCCACAGATGTTCAATAGGATTTAGATATGGGCTCATAGAAGGCCACTTCAGAATAGTCCAATGCTTTGCTATTACTCATTCTTACTCAATGCTTTGCTATTACTCATTACTCAATGTTTTTAGGCTGTGTGTTTTGGGTCATTATCCTGTTGGAGGACCCATAACCTGCGACTGAGACCAAGCTTTTTCTGGCACTGGGCTGCGGATTTTACTCATAAGCCTTGATAGTCTTGAGAATTCATTGTACCCTGCACAGATTCAAGACACCCTGTGCAGACGCAGCAAAGCAGCCCCAAAACAAAACTGAGCCCCCTCCATGTTTCACCGTAGGTACAATGTTCCTTTCTTTCTATGCTTCATTTTTGTGTTTATGAACACAGAGCTCATGTGACCTGCCAACAAGCTCCAGTTTGGTCTCCCATCTGTCCAAAGGACATTCTCCCAGAGGCTTTGTGGCTTGTCAGTATGCATTTTGGCAAATTCCAGTCTCACTTTTTTATGATCTGCTTTCAACAGTGGTTTCCTCCTTGGTTGTCTTCCATTAAAGGGGTTGTCCCATAAAAAATGTTCTACAGTTTTCAAACCAACACCTGGATTTGAATACTTTTGTAAATGCATGTAATTAAAAATTTAGCATAGCCAGTGAGTTAATCACTAAAATGTATCTGTATAGCGCCACCTGCTGTTTGTTTCTTTTCTTATTTCTTTGTCCTGCACACTGAGAAGGCCACACATGCTCAGTTTCATCCTTCAACTGCCTCCTGAACTGTTATGGGGAGAGCTGAGACACACCTCCTGAGCTGTGATAGGGAGAGCATGGACACGCCTCCTGAGCTGTGATAGGGAGAGATGAGACACACCCCCTGAGCTGCAGCAGAAAAGACACTCCCCTGATCTGTCAGCTTGATATAAATCTAGCAGAGCAATGAATGTGGAGATCTCTGGATCCATGTGAGGTACAGGGCTGGTTCTAGCTTTGTTGGAAAGTATTGTCAGGTACTGTATGATGTCTGATTTTCATTTTTTACATTAGTCATGGGATAACCCCTTTAAAGTCCACTTTGGCTAAGACAGATGGTGCGATCTGACACGGATGTACCTTGGCCTTAAGGCCACATCCAGGGAGGTGGGCTACAGTCCCACAAACCTTAAACTTCTGAATAACATGTGTAGTAACAAGAACATCAAGCTGTTTGGAAATGGTCTTCTAGCCTTTACCTTCAACATGTTTGTATATAACTTTCTTTCTAATCTCCTAAGACAACTCTTTCCTTAGCTTTCTTTGGTCCATATTCAGTGTGGTACACACCATGATACCAAACAGCACAGTGACTGCTTTTCACCCTTAAAATAGGTAGACTGACTGATTACAAGTTTGAAGACACCTGTGTTGCTAATTACAGGATACACCTTACACCAGGGGTAGGCAAACCTCCGGCACTCCAGCTGTTGTGAAACTACAACTCCCAGCATGCATACTTCCTTTACTCTTCTCAGACCTCTCATAGAAGTGAATGGAGCATGCTGGGAATTATAGTTTCACAACAACTGGAGTGGCAAAGGTTGCTGACCACTGCCTTACACCTTAGTTTAACATGTATGTCCCTATGGTCAAATTATTTTCAATCTTTGCTAGGGGTTCCATTATTTTCATCCAAGCCAGTTTCAGTAGTTTTTTTATTATTATTATTATTATTATTCTGTTGAACCACAATTCAAAGCAATGTCTGATTTCCACTAGCTGATTTTCTGTATTTTTTTTATTTATTATTACTTTTGTCAGTTATTGACAGTTATTTCAGTGACTATTGTGAGTTTTTTCTTTCTTTAATGGAAGGTTACCAACAATGTATTTTGTAATGTGTTTACTGGCAGCAGGGTTGTAGGTGGCAGACTTTCCTGAAGAGGGGAGTTTTCATGTTGCTTCTGAAAGTTTGGATGGTGAGGGAGAGTCTGATGGGGTAGTGGATTCCAGAATATTGGGGAAGCACAAAAGAAATCTTGTAGAGGATGGTGTGAGGAGCAAAGGAGGTGGTCTTGGGAACCTCAAAGATTATGTGCAGGGATGTATTGGAAGAGTAGGTCAGAAATGTAAGGGTGGGACAGTTTGCTGGCCATTATTAATACTTTGAGCTAAATTTGCTTGGCAAAGGGTAGCCAATGAAGGGAATAGCAGAGAGGTGGAAGAGATGAGGGGAGAGGTGGATTGACCAGACAGCAGAGTTGAGGATGAATTTGAGGACCACAAGAGTCTTTGATAGCAGGCCACAGAGCATATTGCAGTCGTCTATTCAGGAGATGATGAGGGCATGCATGAATATGGTGCTCAAAGTATGCTCCTATACTAGTTAAGAACAGACTAGAATATGAATTGAGACCTTTGTTCTTTGGTATTACAGTGAAAATATATGGGGCTTTCCAGGACTATAACACTGATGACCTACCCTTAGGATAAGCCGTCAATGATTGAGCAGAGGCCTCAACAATCATGCATTTGTCAAGTTGTCTCTTCCCTCAACAAAACATTTCAACCTCACCTGACAGGCGTCTATGTCACAATCAAAATATCCGGCACAAAACATGTTTTCGCTGAGTTCAGATCCATAGACCTCAGGACTGCTGCATTTATTTTCAGACACTATCGGCACAATGGCTTCTTGTAGAACAGTCGCATAATCGGTGGCATCTAGAAATCATGATAACATTCTGTAAATGAGGTTAAGAAAATTGCACCCACATATATTGTAGTGGAATGTGATCAATAACAGAGCTGTGGCTTGGCTGTTAATAGCTGCTACTAAACTATTATTAGTATGTCAGGCTTACATGGAATCAGGACTGGGCTGAAGCCGTGTCTTCTGGCCATGCAAATTGAAGCAAGATGTACTTGACTCGGCTTTATCTATGCACTGCGAATGTGCCGGTTGCCATGACACTGTTTAAAGACTTGCCGCATGCACAGTGCACAGATAAGGACAGGGGCATAACTATAGAGGGTGCAGAGGTAGCAGTCGCTACTGGGCCCAGGAGCCTGAGGGGGCCCAAAGACCCTTGTGCGACATAAGAAGACAACAGTATTATAGAAAGTGAATGCTGGTCAAGTTACACCTCTGGCTGGAGGGAAGGGGTTAGGTCATTTTAATTTTTGCCTCAGGCAGCAGAAAGGCTATGTGCTCCCCTGCCCCTGGTCACAAACTACTGAGGGAAGTGGGGCCCAAGCTCAACTCTTGCACCATGGCCATGAGCCTTTAGCTACGCCCCAGCATAGGGCCTAGTAAGTATACATCACTTCACTGCTTATGCCTGGGAGACTTGGCTTCAGCTCAGACTATTCTCCGAAACGCACTGCCCAGATGACTAGTAGCAGGTCATCTACAGATCATGCATGGATGGGTAGAATTTTATTTCTTGCACAATGAGATATTATAGGGTTTATGTAAAAGCACAATGCTAATGCTATTACAGAGCATCATAACACAGTTGTTTAGGTGTTAGGGGGGTGTAAACCTGCTTTTGCAACTTTTTGAAGGCCATTGAGACATTTTTAGTTGCAACTTTTTTCATGCCGTCCTCGCCGGTTTCCAAAAAGGGGGCGGAGTCATTTTGGGGCGTGGGCATCATTATTTACGGAAGAAACTGGCGCCAATAACTACTGAAATCTACAGCAGGTGCGAACTGCCATAGATTTCAGTCTGGCATTGCCGGAGGAGGTTTTTAATTTATGACAAGGCCTGCGCCTCGTCCTAAATTACATGTCTCCTTCAGCAGCAAGATCGCCGTAGCACACGCCAATCAGGACCAATGTCCTTTATGATCTCTTTTGTGGACATATTATATATCCAAAAAATATGCATCAGTAGGTATCAAAATGACTGGCACAAAATAGAGAACCCGTTTCAATCAAGTATTTTGGTGTCAATTTGAAAATGTAAAGAGTAAAGTACTATAATTTGGGAAAAATTTGTACAGTTTAAAACCAAAAAAGAGGAAAAAAGGTATTCATAAAACAGCACTGTGTCACAAAAAAGGGCAGAAAAATTATTTTGGTATCCCAAAATATGAAAACTTAAGGGCCCTGAAGCATCCACATGTGCAAAATTGCTAAATTGTGTCGTGATCTGATGATATAAAAAGCCCCCCCCCCCGTAGGCTGGGCTGCTCATACTGAATATACTTACCGCGCTCCCTCCCTTGCTCTTGATCCCCGCACCGCTGCTTCTGCTTCTCCCCGTGCACTGATGAAAACATCCGGTGTCGGGGGAGGGCAGCCAATGGCAGACGGTGACGAGCCTCCCTAGCATCACGGGTGACACTAGGGAGACCCATCCCCATCACAGCCTGCCACTGACTTCTTCCCCCCCCTTCACCAGATGTTTTCATCCGTACGTGGGAAGAAGCAGCGGCGGTGCGGGGAAAAGGTGCGGCGCGCGGAGCCAGGTAAGTAGATTCAGTGTGAAGGGCCCGGGCATATGGGGGACATTTTTTAGTCTCGGATAACCCATTTAAGATCCTTTCAGGCATAGTCATTATGGGGGTTTTCCAGTATCACTTAAGTTTTTAGTTATCCCTGTAGCATATATGGCCTATTTGAACATCCATGCTTACCTGCTCCTTGTCGTTCTAGTCCTGCACTCTGGCTCCTACTTTGACCATCAGGTCCCCGGCTTGTTTACTTCTGGCCAGGTATGGACTTGGTCACCGCTCCAGCGGTGAGGTGTCCACAAGCTGCAAGTCACTGCAGTCATATACCACTTAGGAACATGTCACCACTGACTGCAGTGGCGCAGGGAACTATGTCCATAACTGGTTGTAAGTAAACAGTTTGGAATGGAAGTGGCTAAGTGGGAGCAGGGTGCAGGACTGGAGCGGAGGGAAGCTGGTAAGTATGAATATTTCAATAGGTCACACATGCTACAGGGATAACTGAAAACTTAAGTGACCCCAGAACCCTCTTATTAAGGCCCTCTGCACACTTTGATAGAGCACTACATGGAATGGTTCAGCAACATTTCAATGGTTGAACAGTTAATTAAATTACAAAATGCATCAAGATTTTCTAGTTTTTTTAGCAGGTTGCATCAATGGGATTGTATCCCTCCTTAGGGGTTCTTTGGTTACACAAAAAATAAATAACACCAGCATTAGACTACATGATATAGGTCAGATGATGATGTTCTGAGAGCATTTTGACTCCTCCAGGGTTATTGCGACCCTGTGTTTACATCCCAGCTCAAGATTCACGGGGAGTGTCTGTAGCATCAGGTCTACACCTCTCCTTCCCCTTATAGATTGAAGCAGGGCCTGGCAGCATCATTAGGCCTAGTTCAAACTAGTGAATTGGGCAGTAATATCCACCAGTGATTGTGAGCCAAAACCAGGTGCAGGTCAAAAATACAGAAGAAACAGGTGCAACTCTTTCCATTTTATCTCAGCTCTTTGTAGCCTCCACTTCTGGTTTTGGCCCACAATCACTGAAGTGTGAACTAGGCTTTAGTATTCACGTCAGTGAAGTGAATACTAATGAATCTGTGTTGGATATGGGATGGGAGAAGGGCCCTCTTCCAGCACATAGACTTTTACTAAATAAATTATTTAACAGGTCATAATCAGGATTTGAACTCCAGACCTTCTGTATATCAGGCAGAAAAATTACCATTACACTACAGACCAGCTCGCTCAGAAGGGCTAAATCTTCTGTCCTTAAAAAGGTATTTTCTTCAAAGGTATAACACTAAATAAATATTAGTGTAATGAAGGGGAAAAATGTGACATCTACCAAACACCATAAATAATATGTTCACTATATTATACAGCTTATTATGATTTACAGCAATGTTACAAAAATGTTAAGGGTTTGCTTCGTTTTTTTGTGTTACAATAACTTTGTAGAAAATTATAACCTGCACCATAAAAGGAAGTGGCGGGAAAGTAAAAAAATTATATTTTTCTTAACCACTTCAGCTCTGGGCCATTTACCCCCTTCCTGACCAGGCCTAATTTTGCAAATCTGACATGTGTCACTTCATGTGGTAATAACTTTGGAACGCTTTTACTTATCCAAGCGATTCTGAGATTGTTTTCTCATGACACATTGTACTTCAAGTTAATGGTAAACTTGAGTCGATAAGCTTTAATTTTATTTATAAAAAAATTCAAAAGTTACCGAAAATTTGAAAAAATTCACTGTTTTCTAAATTTCAATCTCTCTGCTTTTAAGACAGATAGTGATACCCCATAAAATACTTTTTAATTTACATTCCTCATATGTCAACTTTATGTTGGCATCATTTTGGTAGTGTCATTTTATTTTTTTAGGACAGTAGAAGGTTTAGAATTTTAGACGCAATTTTTGCAAATTTGCAAAATCAACTTTTTTAAGGACCAGTTCAGTTCTGAAGTCAGTTTGTGGGCTTACATAATAAAAACCACCCATAAATGACCCCATTTTAGAAACTACACCCCTCAAACTATTCAAAACTGATTTTAGAAATGTTGTTAACCCTTTAAGTATTCCACAGGAATTAAAGCAAAATAGATGTGAAATTTCAAAATTTCACTTTTTTTGCAGATTTTCCATTTTAATAATTTTTTCCTGTAACACATCAAGGGTTAACAACAAAACAAAACTCAATATTTATTACTCCGATTCTCCAGTTTGCAGAAACACCCCACATGTGGTCGTAAACTGTTATTTGGGATAAGCCAGGGCTCAGAAGGGGAGGAGCAGCATCTGCATTTTCTAACATGGAATTTTTTGTCATGGTTTGTAAGAGTGATAACTTTTTAATTTTTTTGTGGACTGAGCTGCGTGAGGTCTTATTTTTTGCGGGACAAGCTGTGCTTTTTATTGGCACCATTTTGGGGTACATCCGGCTTTCTGATCACTTTTTAATCTAATTTTTGGGAGGTTAACAAAAAAAAAAAAAGCAGTTTAGGGGCATTTTTCCATATTTTTTTTTACACCGTTCACTTGATGGGGTAGATCATGTGATATTTTTGTAGAGCCAGTTGTTACGGATGCAACGATACCAAATATGTCTATTTTTAATTTTTTTTTTACGTTTTACACAATAAGAGCATTTTTAGAAGAAAAATCATGTTTTTGTGTTGCAATTTTTTAAGAGCCATTTTTTTTTCATTTTTCGGGATGAGGTGACGTTTTTATTGCTACCATTTTGGGATGCATACGACTTTTTGATTGTTTAATATTATGTTTTTTGGTAGGTGATGCGACAAAAAAAGCTGTTTTGGCTTAATTTTTATTAGATTTTTTTTACGCAGTTCACTTTATGGGGTAGATCATGTGATATTTTTATAGAGCCGGTCGTTTTGGACGCGGTGATACCAAATATGTTTATCTTATTTATTTATTTTTATTTGTAACTTTTTTAATGAAATATTTGGGGGGAAATTATTTTTTTTTATATATATGTGATTTTTTTTTTTATAATACTCTATTTTTTTTTTACACTTTGTGTCCCCCATAAGGTCATACATTTAACTTCACTTATTTTATTTTATTTTTTTTACACTTGATTTCTCCTGTAACTGGGGCTGACATAGTGGCCCCAGTTACAGGGGAAATACATCCCCAGAGAGGCTGTACAGCATAATACTATGCTGTACAGCCTCAGAGCAGGGCTGATCGGGTCTATGAGAGACCCGGCAGCTCCTGCACTCTCCCGGCCCCGGCGATCATGTGACCGCCGGGCCGGAACAGGAAGCACAATAGCGCTTCCTGATATGTATACACAGCGCTCGTTGAGCGCTGTGTATACAGCGATCTAGAAGGCAGGGACCCCTGGGAACGGTCCCTGCCTTCTCTTTGGGGTACCCTGCTGTCACTGACAGCAGGTACCCCACTGTGCAGCTGCACGATTAGCGTGCAGCTGCTATCTCTGAATGGACGTTTAGAAACGGCCATTCAGAGATAAATAACCACTTCCCGGACGTTTATAGTCAACGGGCGGACGGGAAGTGGTTAAATAACTTTTACTATAAAGATTATTTTACAGGTCTCAGTGACATTTGAACCCCAGACCATCTGTACAGTAAACAGATGCTTATAAAAATGAGAGGGGGCACACAGCCTCTATGGAGTGCTGAAATTCCTGATGGCCACCCTGGCAAGGTCACTGATGATGTTGTGTCTGAGCCTTACAAGCGTTACCATGCCTCAGATATAGATGTCATGTCATCGAGATAGGGAACCAACAAGTGTGAAAAATGTCACATGACCACTATGGAGTGCAGGAAAACAGGGCCTTACAATAAATAATCACTATTAGTAAGTGTTTATTATTAGTATTACTATTAGTAAGTGTTGTTTCTTGTCAATTGATGCTGAAAATTACAAAAGCAGAATACCCTTTTAAGCTTACAGCGGGGGACTTTTCTCATTCCATCTGCAGTTTTGTACCCATGAAAGAAAATGTCTTGCATTCACGCTGTGCAACGAAAGAGCCGACTCTTATTCTTTCAGCTGCTTACAGCTAGAAGCCAAGCATGTCTAATGAGAAATCCACACACTGGTCAAGACTTCTGTGCCCCACATTATCAAATATGCAATGCCACTTCAATGTCACACAGACATATAGGAGTGGAGCGGATCTAGATGAATGCAATATAATCTGGAAAAAGAATTACACATTCTGAACTTGTAAAGGATTTGGTTCCTGACCTGACCATCACTTGAAGTTCAATGTGGCTTACAAGATACAGAGGGATCTGTTTCTGGATATTCTGATGATCATATAATACAGAAGAGGATATTCAGAGTAATGTACCTTCATTCATACGGCCCCATCCAGACACATCACATGCGTATCCTTCCTCAAATGTGATACCATCTTCTGGTAGACAAATCGTCTGGACAAATGGTGTCTTCTTTGCACAATGTCCATCTTTTCTTTTCAGTTTTATTAACACTAGGAAAAACAGAAGCCAAATAAACATAGTACACACCATTAATACTCACTACACAGAATTTGGGTACCTTCAGCAGTGGTGTATCTTCAGTGGAGGTAGGCCAGCTATGAACTCCTTCTACTCTTCCTGACATAACACCGCCATTAGGGGAAACTTAGAGCAAAGATTATTACATGTCAATGGTAACTGTATAAATTTCTATGCACTGAGCTCCCCCTAGTGGTGGCCCAGGCAGCCAGTTTTGTAACATATGAAGGGAAACTGCGATTTAGAGTTGTATGGAGAATATGTATGCGAAATATGGTGTTTAGAATGAGAGTGATATTTTCGAAGCACATGTTCCACTGGCTTGAAGTTTCTCGAAAGTGCCGGCCACCACCGGGCCCACGCATGCGCACTGCTCTGCCCACTATGGGCCGAGGCACTGATCTTAACAGTGCGCATGCGCAGGTCGGGCAGTAACCAGCACTTGCGCATGATCTCCAAGCCAGAGGAGGAGGACGCAGTAGGGGAGAACTGGCGGAGGATCTGCTGAAGTTATGAAGAGGCCGGTGCCTCTTCTTAATTTTGGAGGAGCCACCACCAGCTTAGGGCTTTATTAAGACCGGCGTCTAAAAGGCCTGTCTTAAGAAATGTGCCCCAGTGTATAATGTGATCAATCCAGCCAGCAAAGGAGACAATATGGACAATCACAATACATTAGTAAGTGTCTTATATTAACTTTCTCTACATGATAAATGCAATTTGCTGAAGTGAGACAAACCCTTTAATATCTTTAATATCTCATAGGGATGGTGTCTCACTGGAAAAGGCTTCTGTCTAGGCCTACTTGGCAGCACACACACGTCTTCTCTCTGGGTTGCCTGCTAGAAGATTCACCAACCAGAGGGTGACGCCAGCCCACTACCCAGTAACTAACACTAAGAACTGTCAGTTAACTTTTTTACCCATATACATAGTCTTTTGGAATACACAGTGCACAGAGAAGCCACTTTAGCCATTTGTATCACTGACAGTGTATAGTTGACATTTCAGTAAACATTCTGACAATTGTAGAAGTGAACCTTAGTGTTAACCCTTTAGCAGTGAACCGGCGGGTCACTGCATATGCAAAGGACACTTTTACTTGTAAGAGGGGGTAGAACTGTTTCAACTTTTTAAAATACTTTCTTACAAAAACATCCCCATGCCTGTCCACAGGTTGTGTGTGGTACTGCAGTTCAGTTTTCTTCACTTCGATGGGGCTGAGATGCTAATGCAGACACAGCCATGGGCATGTGTGGAGATGTTTCTGGAAGAAATCATCCATGTTCTTCTAAAGCCTCATTCACACATCAGTGTTTTGGTCAGTGATTTCCATCAGTGATTTTGAGCCAAAACTTGGTGCGGCTCTAAACACAGAACTGGTGCAGTTCTTCCCCTTATACCTTATTTCTGTGGAGGCTCCACTCCTGGTTTTGGCTCACAATCACTGATGGAAATCACTGACTGAAACACTGACGTGTGAATGAGGCTTAATCCTATACCACCCATTTCTGGGTTTGGTTTGATTTATTTGAAGTATTTAGGGCAGTGAGTTCTAACATTGACATTACCTACATGTCACTTGAACCTTGTGGGCCCCAATGCTAAATCTGTAACAGGGCCCAACCTGCTATGTGTCATTTATACTACTGGTCTTCCTATGTGGCAGATGGTTCTTTGGGTCCCCGTAGGCATCAGGGCCCAGGTGTAACTACTACCCCTGCACCCCCTATAGCTATGTCCCTGCTAGGTAGACTAGTTATACAAGGTATGGTTACTCACCAATGTCATGCTCATTGCGTTTAAACACTGAATATTCAGGAGGAAAGATATATCTGTCGATCTCAAACGTCTGCGTGACATCCGTTGTCTTGTTGAACAGTTGCTGTCCCAGAACCACTCTTACGCTTGACTTCCGGGGGCTGAAAATTGAATAACAACAGGGGCTTGGAAAATGTTCTTGGTATTGTATATCTAGCCACTAGAATTCTCTTATATAGACATAGATGATTGATTGAGGCATGCAAGACTCTACAGGAAAGTGGGCAAACAATGCACAGTGATATACCATATTACTCCATCATTATCCAAAGATAGACAGAACTGTGGGGTCTCCGACACAGTACTACTTCAGAAATGCCTGTATACAACCAAGGGGGTTGTCCTACAATCATGACTTCTCTCCTATCCACAGAATAGGTGACATGTGTATGATCACTGAAGATCCCACCATTGGGACACCCACCATTCATGAGTTCACTGTTTGGATTTTGATAGGCCTGATGAAGGTAGCTAAGTACAGTACTTGAATTGATAGGTTTTTAATGGAGAAGCATGTGTGACTGTCAAGCCATTCAAAGCTGGGAAATGGGACCCCCATTCTTTTGAATATGCAAAACAATACAGGATGTAATCCTCACTTTACTGATCCTCTGCTCCAATTCCATTGGTTCTTGGGTCCAGTCAATGTACTTCCTAGAACAGCTTAAAACAAACATGTGACCACTGTAGCCAATCACTGGCTTCAGTGGTCACAGCTGCAGCCAGTTATTGGCTGCAGCATCACATGTCCATGTCTAGACCCCACAGCAAACTTTTTGAACAGGACCCCCCACCCAAAATTTCTTCGCAACCCCCTCCTCCCGTGGCTAGTCAAGATTGGTCTCTCTGATGAGGCCTGGCAGCCGCTCCTTCCATTTCCTACAATGTCACTTTTAGCCCTCATCCTGGATGTGTCCCTTCTGAGTTTGAGCCCCAAAGCAACCGCTTCCCCTGCTTCCCCTATAGCTATGTCCCTGACTAGCGGTGAGGTGCTGAAATGGCAGCTGCAGGGGATTGGTAAAGTGAATATTACTACCTTTATTAATTTACATTCTCCTGAGAGTTTTATAAAAATTTTACATTTTATAAAAATTTAAGTGGCTGGACAACCCATTTTAAAGAGCTTGTCCAGGACTGGAAAAAACGATCTGCTTTATTTTCCAGAGCTGCCTGATGTTGCAGCTTAGGCTACTTTCACACTTGCATTTTATAATTCCGGTATTGAGTTCCGTCATAGGGGCTCAATACCGGAATAAAACACTTCAGTTTTGTCCCCATTCATTGTCAATGGGGACAAAACTGAACTGAAGACAACGGAGGCTCCTGAAAGAATTCCGTTCCGTCTCTAGACCGGAAAGCAAACCGCAACATGCTGCGGTTTGCTCTCTGGTCCAGGCATCCGCACCAAGACAGATCCGTCATGACCCCCAATGAAAGTCAATGGGAACGGATCCGTTTGGTGTGACACAATGGTGACCGGATCTGTCCTCCATTGACTTTCATGATGGATCCGTCACCTGTACACATACATACACACACATACATAAACATACACAGACATACACAGACATACACAGACATATACACATACAAATACACATACATACTTACATGCTCCTGGCAGGTCTCCACAGTGCAGGAGGAGCAGGACGGCAGAGGGTGCTGTGGGGAATCGTCCTATGTGCGCGCCGTCCTGCTCCTCCTGCGCTGTGGAGACCTGCCGGGAGCATGTAAGTATGTATGTGTATGTGTCTGTGTGTGCCTGTACTGTGTGACATGAGTGGGGCCGGAGCACGGTTTTGGCCCCACACGTGTCCCTGCGGCAGCACGGATCCGGCGGCACCCTTCACCTGCCGGATCCATGCTGCCGCTAATGTAAAAGAGGACTAGTTTACATGAATGTGAATAAGCTGCAATACCAGACACAGTCAATGTTCAAGAGTAGCACTTTTAATCTAATCTGAGCTGACCTCTTTAATGCATTACAGGAAAAAAAAACTTTTGGGGTGAGATTTGCACTTTAAGAAGTTCTGCTGGTCAATTATCCTAAATGCAAATAAACCACATTATCTGCCAGTGTATTGAGGAAATGGCTTTTTTCTAGAGTCTGAATCAGTGCAGATAACAAAGACATTACCCATTCCGGCTATACTCATTCTTACCGCAGCTTTATCTACACAGTTGGCCTCACACAGTCACTTTCAATTATATGAAAAACTGTAAAGAACTGAGTACCAGGCAGTATTAACGGGAAAAAACAGCATAGTTACTGGGATCATTTAGTCCGCTGGTAAATGTTACAGGGACTGTGAAGTAGAACAGTGACCGCATGCATCATCAGCATCATCACAGCTGCCAGCCTGTTTTTCACCAATTTTCTTGCCATTTTATAACAATGCTGTAAAATTTTAAGGAAAACTCCATTTATCACATTATGTTACATAGATGCACTCCACAGGAAATTGGTGATGCCTAGGCCTGAAAATTGTAGAAATTAATGTGTATTATACTCATTTTAGATCTCCAAAAATGCATCATTTCATACTGCTATTTTCTAATTATCTCCACACTGGGTGGAGCTAGCTTAGTTGTCACATGATGGCATTGTGTAGAAGAAGGGGATAGTCAGATCTGCTGGCCGAATATGAGAAATTGCTTATGGTTTGTGCACATAGAAAGTCAACTGTATCATGCAGGGAACAACAGAAGGCATTTGAGGGCCACAAGCATGATGGAAGCTTATTTTTTCACTTGTGGCATGCTGTTCTAGAGCACTATTGGCACCCATATCTATTGGATGCCTACTGGTTACAATAGGCATTTCGATTTTCTGGTAAAATGGAACAGTCTGTACTTCTACATTCATATCAGCTTACCATAGACGGGGTTCTGTAATGGGAACTCTCTGGTAGGTCAGGGGTGTAGCTAAAGGGGAGTAGTTGGGACATGTGTCCTGGGTGCTAAGTGCCAAGTGTGGCACCAAGCCTCTTTGACTTGGCTAGAATATTTAGATACTGGACTAGGTTAGCAAACCGAATCTTTGGCCCAGGTACAAGAAGGCATGGAACTACTGCTGCTACAGCTATATCAGCTGATAGGACCAGCAATAGCAAAGGGTCCTGGCCAGGAGTTAATTTTCCTTTCATGAGACTTTAGAAAGTGGGTCAGGAGTAAAATCTGCAAATAACAGCAGCAGATGTCATTCCTGATATGTTTTTATAAAGGCTCTATCTCTGGCTCTATGGCAGCTAGCAACACATTCCTGGTCTTGTTTTAAAGCTTTGATTGTCATGTGATATCTCTAACTACTATACAGCCTGAGATAGAGCAGCTTAAAGCATCTCTCTCCTTAAGCTGGCTGTGATCTCAGCCAGCATGGAGCACAGTGGGGATCAGTGATGGATGAGCTGATAGGCTGCAGGGAGAGGAGAAAGATATAAGCCTCCTCTCCCTGTGTACTGTACATGACGCCATGTACCACATACACTGTTAGCCCCTCCTTCCTGATCAATCCCAGATCATAGTAGCTCGCGGATTATCCCATTAGTCATCTATTCACCCCTTCAGATCCTAAGTAGACCGTTTATTGGTGCCACGACCCAGATGTTTACCAGTGTCCAGACCACAGCGTAAAATAAGTCAAACCAAAAAATTTCACTACACACAATAAAGTTTGCATTTTATACTGTCCCAATCTTTTGCTTTTTACTTTGCTACGGGGGCCGGGGCCTAGCCTTTCTATTTACACCCCTGCAGGAAGACCTAACTATGATTCTGGGTAGGCTTTAACACTATAAATGGAGTTACTCTTTGGCCGACCTGCAGAAAAAGAAAAAACATTACACCGTACCTGTCAGCAAAGCAATGTGCTGCCGACACAACCCAGCAGGGCATTATCAGGCTACCAGCACAGAATGCATTTCCAATATATATTGCTGCCAGCCACGGGTGAGATCCTGGAAGAGCTGAGAGACCACCCAGGATTCGTCCTCTCGCCATAACTCGCTTCTCATGTTTTCGCCCACATTTAGGTTTTGAGGCAGCAAGTACGACAGCGTCCTCTTCTTCCATTACTATTCTCCTTCCTTTGTCAACTAGGAAATACAAAGGATTCAAGATTTAGTGTTTTTTTAGAGACTAATACCCTAACCCTGCATTAGGGTAGATGATTAAATAATATTTCATTAGGTCCAATATTCTGCTTTGATAGAATTCATAATATATCCTTGAGCTCCATTTTTCTCAAATAGAGATCCAAATCTCCATAGTCATAGAATAAAATGATGAAATTCTGCCTTTCTAGAGTGACCACTAGGGGGAGCTTACTTCATACAGAGTTATTGCATTCAGTGGTAGCTGTCTACAGTAAGCATCTAAGCTCCCCCTAGTGGTGGCTACAGGTAAACATACTTTTATTATTTATTTTTAATCTGTTTGTGCAAAGAAAATTTAGGATTTGGAGATGTACAACAGAAAAAAAAGAGTTCCAGGCCCAACATAAAGATACATTATGAAATGAATCCATAGAGAATTGTCCAAAATTTTCCAGAATTATCTCAAATCTTTCGAGACAGTCTCAGCAAATTTGGTTTGTCCCAAATTAAAAATAGGAGTGGTTTATGTGAACTCACTCTAAAGTGGGTGTATGGTGTTCCTCAGTGGATTTGGGGTAGAGGGGAGGGGTGGAGCTTAAATACCTCAAATTTTGGACAGAAGGGAGGGGTGGAGCTTAAATACCTCAAATTTGACAACAGAAAAGTTGATGTGTTAGTCAAACAACTTTCAATAGGGGAAATATTTTTAGTATTTGAGAAATCTTGGTGGTAATAAAGTATCTAACCTGTTCCTAAGGTTTTGGTCATTTGCCTGGTTGTGTGTCATATGTGTGTTGTCTTGTTTCTAAAGCATTAAATTAAGAAAGCATGCCCACGGAAAAGTCTGCTTAGTGATCACTTACAGCATACAGGTACCGAGCAATCCTCCCATGACATATGGTTTTGCTTCATGACATAGCACCACGGAGATGCATCATTATCTGGGCTCCTAGAAAATAGTTATATACATATATATCAGTGATGAATATAATCCATTATTATACATGAGATGTGTAATGCATCAGGGAATGTCGGATCTGGACCACTGGCAGCAATAACTGCCTGTGTGTGGATAGGTACTGTATATGTGAACCTACAGTATATCTTCTCCCAAGTCATACTTCTCTTGCAGACTGCAGCAGGTTTTCTTCCTGCATTCACTTTAACCTCTGTCTCACTATAGTATTATTGTTGTTTGTAAGCTATTTCTGTGTTGTATTTTTCATTTTTACCAAGTCCCTTAGCGACTTAAATTTTTGTTCCTTGACTGGTACTTTTCTTGTCTCCCTCTCCTGACCGGTACTTTTCTCGACTCCATCCCCTGTCTGGTACTTGTCTCGACTCCATCCCCTGTCTGGTACTTGTCTCGACTCCATCCCCTGTCTGGTACTTGTCTCGACTCCATCCCCTGTCTGGTACTTGTCTCGACTCCATCCCCTGTCTGGTACTTTTCTCGACTCCATCCCCTGTCTGGTACTTTTCTCGACTCCATCCCCTGTCTGGTACTTTTCTCGACTCCATCCCCTGTCTGGTACTTTTCTCGACTCCATCCCTGTCTGGTACTTTTCTCGACTCCATCCCGTCTGGTACTTGTCTCGACTCCATCCCCTGTCTGGTACTTGTCTCGACTCCATCCCCTGTCTGGTACTTTTCTCGACTCCATCCCCTGTCTGGTACTTTCTCGACTCCATCCCCTGTCTGGTACTTTTCTCGTCTCCATCCCCTGACTGGTACTTTTCTCGACTCCATCCCCTGTCTGGTACTTTTCTCGACTCCATCCCCTGTCTGGTATTTTTCTCGTCTCCATCCCCTGACTGGTACTTTTCTCGTCTCCATCCCCTGACTGGTACTTTTCTCGTCTCCATCCCCTGACTGGTACTTTTCTCGTCTCCATCCCCTGACTGGTACTTTTCTCGACTACATCCCCTGACTGGTACTCTTCTCGACTACATCCCCTGACTGGTACTCTTCTCGTCTCCATCCCCTGACTGGTACTCTTCTCGTCTCCATCCCCTGACTGGTACCTTTCCTGTTTCCATCCCCTGACTGGTACTCTTCTCAACTCCATCCCCTGACTGGTCCTTATTTTCAATTCCATCCCCTGACTGGTACTTGTCTCGACTCCATCCCCTGACTGGTACTTGTCTCGTCTCCATCTCCTGACTGGTACTTGTCAGCCAGTTGTTTGCAGTTTCCGTTCTTGCCAGGAAACTGACACTGGAGCAGTTTGGACTTTCCAGATACAGGTTCAGGCGGAGATATATAGGTGACTGCCACTTCACTCATTCTTCTAGAGTAACTACAAATCCTCTTTTGGCGTTCTTTTCTTAGGGCTCATGCACACAAACGTATTTTCTTTCCGTGTCTGTTCCGTTTTTTTTTTGCGGACCGTATGCGGAACCATTCACTTCAATGGGTCCTCAAAAAAAACGGAAGCTACTCCGTGTGCATTCCGTTTCCATATGTCCGTATTTCTGTTCCGCCAAAAAAATAGAACATGTCCTATTATTGTCCGCATTACGGACAAGGATAGAACTGTTCTATTAGGGGTCAGATGTTCCGTTCTGCAAAATACAGAATGCACACGGATGTCATCCGTATTTTTCACGGATCCGTTTTTGCAGATCCGTTTATTCATACGGTCGTGTGCATGAGCCTGATGGGGCGATTCATTACTTCTTTGGTGCTTTTTTTGAATCCCTGTCTTGTGCCCCCCATTAGGCCTTGCACTAGGCTTTATATAGTGGATACATTTTGCCTTGAGTGTTCCCTTTAAAATATTCTGTTCAAACCTCTCTCAGTTTGTGTTTCAGTCTGATAGAAATTAATGAAAGACCATCTGTCAGCAGTTTTGTACCTATGAAACTGGCTGACCTGTTACATGTGCGCCTGGCAGCTACAGTAAAGGCATCTGTGTTGGTGCCATGTTCATATGTGCCTGCATTGCTGAGAAAAATAATGGTTTATTATATGCAAATGAGCCTCTAGAAGCAACGGGGGCATTGCCATTACACTTAGAGGCTCAACACTCTCTGCAACTGCCTTAGCCTCTACACATTAATTGACAGGGCCATTAGTGATGACTAGAGATGAGCGAACGTGCTCGTTACGAGCACTGTATCGCTCAGCTCCCGTGCGAACAAATGCCCGCAGGCATTGCGGATCCGTCCTCAGCTGCATGTAAGGCAATGGGGACGGATCGTTTGGTATGACACTCATACCAAACGGTTCCGTCCTCCTCACCCGATTGAAAGTCAGTGGGGACGGATCCGTTTGGCATGAGTGTCATACCAAACGATCAGTCCCCATTGACTTACATGCAGCTGAGGACGGATCCGCAATGCCTGCGGGCATTTGTTCGCACGGGAGCCGAGCAATACAGTGCTCGTAACGAGCACATTCGCTCATCTCTAGTGATGACGTTTTCACTGCCTAACCCTGTCAAATTGCAGAGGGTGACGCCCTTCAAATGGGTTTTTCAACATTTTTGTCTCACATGCCCGCAACTGTTTGCAGCAGTATAGTAGCAGCAATACACAGCTCTGTCCATTCTGTAGTAGACAGTGTTCATTACTACAGCACTCACTGAGAGCAACAATACAGTAACTAGCTCCATCCACTGCACAATGGACAGAGCTACTGCAGAACACCTGATCGGTGGGAGCCTGGGATGTCGGACCCCCTGAGAGTAGGTCAATAATATAAAAGTACTAGAAAACCCCTTTAATGAATAATCCCTTTAAGGAAAAAAGCTATGTGTTCTTAATGTATTCATTTATTTATTTTCGCATTATAGTCAGTATGCTAATTAAAACTTAAACACTTAATTATCTTGCGTCCATGAAATCCCACCATAGATGCTTTTAAATAAACCTTTGGCACGTTCATTCACCTGCTCACAAGGTAACGCCATGGGGCAGACCTGCGATGCTTAAAATAACATCATTAAACGGCTGAATTAATACATGCAAATAATTACGTAGCATTTGTGGCCTGTATGATGGATTTACATGTTATAGTTAATATGCCGGCAAGCCTTGGGAACCTTATGTGGATTGCACAATACTGCCACCTTCTGGCCATTGCTGGTAAAGATCAGACAGCAATTCAATCACAACAGTAGCATAAGAGTAAGCAAAGCACACATTTATATAATCAGATATAATGACAGGTAAGTGAATTTTTTACATACTTCTTGGTCAATATTTGAAATTAGTCAAACAGAGTTTACTAATCATACGCTTCAAATTGGGGGTCACACATTTTTGGGGAAGGTGATGAGACTGAGCCCCACAATAGAGAACCTCATTGCATTGAATAGCACAGCTGAGTTTGTCAGGTAGAAGAGCCTTACATTTGGTCCCAGCTCATAGACTGCCATGCAGGTGTGTGCTGCCTCTGTACCATGGTCAGGTTTCCCAGCCATTCAGAAATCACTGGACAGTCCGTAAAAATAGGCGATTTTTTTGTCCTGTGTCCATAAGAAAAAAATGCATGTGCCCGTGTTATGCTTCCCTTTATGTTAGATGTGGTGTTCACATGGTGGGACCAAGTAATGGATGTTGGCATTTGATTCCCAACACAGGGTTGTGTCACTGGGATTTACACAGGACCCTGTGTTTCAGCTCCCCCTAGTGGCAGACATAATATGTGACACCCAGGGCTAGTCAGCATGTAAAATACTAACACAAGGATGCAGACAGCCTATTCTTCCATATGTTCTATTGGGATAAATAAACATTTTGGAGGGAAGACTGTGTCTGACTATAAATTCTGTGACTGGCCTTTCATCTGAATGGCTGAAATGTAATACTGCATTTGTCCTGTAGTGGCCGCTGCAGGGCAACTTGACGGGCAGATCACACTCCAGAGCAGGGATGTCCAACCCGCTGCCCTCCAGCTGTTGCAAAACTACAACTCCCAGCATGCCCTGATAGCTGCTGGCAGACTAGAGGGCGGCAGGTTGGACATCCCTGCTGTAGAGTTTTTTGTTTTTTTTATAGAGGTTTCCTTTGATGAGAGAATCCAACAAAATAAAAAATGAGCATTTTCATTGTCTAAATTTAAAAAACTAAATATTAAGGATGGATCAATTAATCAGTGGATCATTGAAAGACTGCCTTCTAGGTTACTTTCACATCTCCGGTGAAAATATTCGGCAGAGAATATCCTGCCGATGTCCATCCTATCCAGCATTGCTGGGTTCTATAGTTCACGGCCGTATCCTAATTGATTATAATTAGAGATGAGTAAACTTTTCAAAAGTTCGATTCCGCTGATTCAACTAATTTTACAAAAAAACTCGCTTTGTGATGAATTACTTGTGGGTGTAGTGACAGGGACCTGAGATAGCGCTGCTCCCCATCATTGTACCCCTCAGATGCCGCATTCATACATGATTGCGGCGTCTGAGTGTAAGAAAAAGTGTAAAATTAACATTTAAAAAAACAAATTTATCAAACTTACCACCTTCATTTGCTCACGACAGGCATCGGCCGCCGCCATCTTGCTTGAAGATCTGGCGTGGCGTCATACGTCACAACGCACGGGATTTCAGCTGAGATTTTCAATCCAGATGGCAGCTGGCGGCCCGTCACAAGCAAATGGAGGAGGTAAGTATGGATTTTTTTTTAATTTTTTTACACTATTTTAGGTTAAATTGATTCGCTGACACAAAGCACAAAGAAATTCGGCTTCTAGGTGAATCAAATTTATCCTGAAATTCGGATTGAATTCCACTTTGTTGGATTCGATTTGCTCGTCTCTAATTATAATGGGATCAAGTGGTGATCTGTCTGCTTTTAACTAGGCAAATACCATTTTTTTTGTCCGGCCGACAGCCAACATTTATGCTGAAATAGCCCATTAGATCAGACATGTTGGAGATTTGAAAGTAGCTTTACTAAGCTGCAAACAGACCAGCAGGCAAAACAAACACCCCAGATCTACAGACCTGCAAATATCCCTATGTAGAAACAATGCAAATTTATTTACACCTTACACATTTCTGAGCTCATACACAGTGCATAAAAATGCATTGTATGTGCCAGCTCAGTATGTGAGGCAAAGTTAAAGTCACCAGCCGTAAGGCGGCGGTCCCACTCGATCTAAGCTTTTGAATAGGTCTTGTCCTGCCCTGTTGATGCTGCCAGCCTGGGCAAGGATCAATAATAAGGGCTAGTTCACAATGAGTTTCCACCTCAAAATCAGTTCCAAAAAAAACACCTAAAAAAAGCACTTGCTTTTATTTTCCACGCGGAAAGAATAAGCGTGTAAAAAAAAAAAAAAAAAAAACAGCATGTCCTATCTTGGGGCGGAATCAGGGCTGAATCTCCCATAGTGCATAATATATGTCTCCAGTTAACAGGGGCATCGTATGGCGGAGCTACAGTACACCTGCCAGCCATCTATGACCATAAGGTGGATGTTAGCGGGTGTAACACACTCGAAAAGACATGTAAATAGGATGACGTTATAGAGATATATATATATATATATATACAGATCAGATGAATATCTGTGGGGGAAGGCTCTATGAATAGGAATAGGATACAAATAAGCTTCACACTTACACGTTAAAATCTTTACAGCTGGATACTTCATTTCCCTGCTAAAGCCCATTGACTATAATGGGACCTGGTGGTGATCGGGCCTGTTTCCGACATCAGTGACGGGATTCGACCGAACAAAAAACGTTGCGAGCATCGGTTTGTGTCCAGCTGAATCCCTGCAGAAATGCAGGAAACAGTCTGAATCACCTCCAGGTCCCGTTATAGTGAATGGGTCTGGCGGCGCTCTGGCCATTTACGGCTATGCCGGATATCATGAACTCCCGCAGGCTGCTCCTCCCCCGGAACAGCCTGCCAGAAGATTTTAACGCTAGCGTGAAACTTGCCTAACTTGGATGGAGGAACAGGTAAGTGTTTATGAGACATAAGAGGCATAAGGTAATAAGTTAGGGTGGCCAGAGGTCTGGTTTTAGGCCGGACGGTGCAGTTTTCTGGCTCCTTGCCCTCCGTCCGGTGCAGTGCCAGGACAGACGCAGGGGTGCACCACCAATGAGGCCAGGTGAGGCGATCACCTCAGGCAGCACCAGGTAGGGGCAAGAGGTGGGCAGCGGAAAGGCCAATGAGCGCTTTTATTGTGGCAAAGGGGTTAGGTCAAGAAATTGGCATGGGGGAGGGGGCGCCCTTTCAGTTTTCGCCTCAGGCAGCAGAAAGGCTAGGTGCACCCCTGCAGGCACAAGCTGACTGACTGAAGCTACTCTCACCCCCAGTCAGTCACTTGAGCCGGCCGACGCGTCACTGTGTGTCTGACTGAGGGGGAGAGAAGCACTCCCTGTCCGCCCGCAGCTCACCTGAAGGTTTTCCAGGAGTAATACAGGAATACAATACCAGACCATCACCTCCGGTTGAGACGTCTCACCTGCAGTATGAATGAGATCCTAAACCTTTGAGGATGTAGTTTTCCTGGGTGGCGGTATGAATCTCTCGATGAAGCATGCCAGAGTCCCACCTCAGACAGCTGTGTCCTGAGCTGCTTTTCTTCTCAATACCTCGATACTCTGTTGCATTACCATGATTATAGCATCGTTGTCTCGGGTCTGTGGCACATAACAGGAAATAATCACAAATAATGAACATTGCCTATATAGCAGAGCTGAGTTTGCCTGCTCTCCTGACATGTCCGTTTTAGCAAATACTTGTATTCCCAAATGAAACAACAATTCTAGAGCGTCTTTTCTCCAAACTCTGTGTTGTGTCATCCCTCTGTTATTCATATTGGAAATGCCTGAATGACAACTAGGCATTACCAGTCCCTTTGTTAAAAGGGTGTGTCCCATCACAGTAGGAAACTGTCCAATTAGAGTGCATTTATGGACACATCAGCTGACAAGGGTGGCTTGTTAACCTGAAGTTGTCAATTTATTCCTAAATTATTTAGGAATTTTAGTGAACAGCAAACTAAGCTGCAGAAACCAGTGTCAGACAGCTGCTGCCAAGGCCAATAAGATAATGGGTTGCATCAAAAGAGGCATAGATGCCCGTGATGAGAACATAGTCCTGCCACTTTACAAATCACTAGTCAGACCACACATGGAGGACTGTGTACAGTTCTGGGCTCCTGTGAACAAGGCAGACATAGCAGAGCTGGAGAGGGTTTAGAGGAGGGCAACTAAAGTAATAACTGGAATGGGTGGACTACAGTACCCAGAAAGATTATCAAAATTTATTCACTTTAGAAAAAAGACGACTGAGGGGAGATCTAATAACTATGTATAAATATATCAGAGGTCAGTACAGAGATCTCTCCCATCATCTATTTATCCCCAGGACTGTGACTGTGACGAGGGGACATCCTCTGCGCCTGGAGGAAAGAAGGTTTGTACACAAACATAGAAGAGGATTCTTTATGGTAAGAGCAGTGAGACTATGGAACTCTCTGCCTGAGGAGGTGGTGATGGTAAGTTCACTAAAAGAGTTCAAGAAGGGCCTGGATGTATTTCTGGAGGGTAATAATATTACAGGTTATAGTTACTAGAGATGGGGTCGTTGATCCAGGGAGTAATTCTGATTGACTGATTGGAGTCGGGAAGGAATTTTTTCCCCTAAAGTGAGGAAATTTGCCTTCCTCTGGATCAACTTGCAGGATATCAGGCCAAACTGGATGGACAGAGGGCTTTTTTTCAGCCTTATAAACTATGTGACTATGTTACATTGCCAGGAGGAATAACAGAGGAACATCAAAATGCAGAGTGCTAAGAAAAGATGCTCCAGAATGGCTATTGTATAGAGAATACACGTTTGTACTAAAACTGTCATGTCAGGAGAGTAGACACCTGTTCTTTAAAGGGGTAGTCCAGGCATATTCGGGTATTGGACTCAGAGAGATGTCACTGCTCACTGGGTGTGACGGTTGGAGAGGTAACCTTCTGATGGACTGCCAGTATCATATGCTGGGTATCTGTCCTGACCAGCGGGTAGTTGCATCTCTCCACGCCCAACGTCAGATCAGGTGGGAGAGTATGTCTGGACATCCCCTTTAACTTGTGATATAAGAATGTGTTATCTGGTTTTCCACAGCACAAAATTCAGCTCTGCTACATATCCTATATATATATATATATATATATATATATATATATATATATATAGTGTACAAACTGTACTTAAATGTAGGCTTATGGGTATACACAAGCAAACTCAGCTCTGCTATATATCCAGTATGTAGACAGTGTATAAACTATATATACTGTATGTAGAGACTTATTGGTGTACACAAGCAAATTCAGCTCTGCTACATATCCTATGTATATATAGTGTATAAACTGTACATAAGTAGTGACTACACAAACTAATCCAGCTCTGCTATATCAGTATGCATAGGCACAGATTCATTATTAAATCCGTGTCTTGATTTTGTCTAGAATTTGTGTCGCCATTTGCTGCAAAATGTCGCATCTCCGTTTTTTTTTCGCCAAGGAATTGTTACAAGTTCTACCTCCGCCATATTGTGCTTGTGAATTAAACAGCACAGCGTTGTTAACCCCTTGATCCCTCATGCAAGTAATCTGCCGCACAAGGTCTGCCATCCGCTGTGAAACCTGACAACAACCTGCAAATGAAATGATTTTCCTTCCTTGGAACCTCCATTGTAGTTGGAAGAAGATGGGATGAGTCTCCAGAGCAAAACGGAAGATACCTGACAGACTCAGCTCTGCTAATTGGGCCTCCAAAGTAGAAGAATAACAGGTGATTTGGGTAAAAAGAGTGAGGACCTGTCAGGTCTTGATGTGAGTTCTCCCCAGTTCCACATCTTATTCTGGAGAATGTTACAATGGTGCGGTATTTCTTCTGATGTGTCATTCATTGTGTAATTGGCAGGAAGGTGACGCATGGTATCCATGATGTTTGCTGAACCTCCTAAAGGTATAGAGATTGTGCAGAGAAGTTCTCATCAATCAGGCGCTGGGACCCCACGATACCTGGAGCGGCACTGCTGAACGTGTATACGGTATATCTTCTATGGGAGAGGGGAGAAAGCTGCTGCCAGACACTTCTAGCGGCAACTTATCTCCTGGGAGAACAAAAACGATCAGGCGAAAGTATTCATTTCAACCAACCCTCGTCTCCCCCGACATCATCTCTCAGGGGGGAGTCGGGAGCTGAGCGGCGGCCAACAAAAGACTATGTGTATGACCAGATTTGTGTACCAGGTGTGGTCACGAGAAAAATATTCTACATTTTTGACTTATATCATCCTGAAGTTTCTTATCTGTGTCATGTGACCAGCAATTAGACCCACCAACTCACACATAGACTTATGTGTGGACAGGAAGTCTAATTCTCTATGTATACCTATGAGACTGAAAGTGAGGCTCCCATAGGAATGAATAGAGCAGTTACTGGCTTTCTGTCCTGGGTCAGTTGGAGGTCAGGGAGTTGGTCACATGACCCAGCTACAATAAGAAGAGAGGTTTTTACTCACAGAAACAGTCACTGATAAGAAAATGACAATCACTACAGATTATATCATGCACCTTTCTTACAGGTCAGATAATAAAATTTTTGCGGGAGTTCTTCTTTAAGTAATTAAAAATTAGTATCACCACTGGGTTATTCATTGAAATCTACCTGTTGTTCGCTCTTTTTCTAATGTATCTGTTCCACTCACTGAGATGGAAGCACATGCTCAGTTAAATCCTTCCACTGACACCAGCTGCAGAAAGGACACGCCCCTCTGACAAAGCGCACGCCCCATGAGCTGGCAGCTTGAAATAAATCTAGCAGAGCAATAAATGTGGAGATTTAGGGGTCCATGTGAGGTACAGGGCCGATTCTATATTTGTTAGAAAGTGGTTGTCCTCTCCTACAGTTTATGCTGTATGCATTTTTTTTACTTTAATCATGGGATAACCCCTTTAAAGGGGTTCTCCGGGAATTAAGAAAATGAAAATACTTAAATATAACCTTATTATAAATATATTCCCAAATACCTTTCATTAGTTATAATGGCTCATTTTGTCTGGGGAGCAATGATTAGCAGAAACAAAATGGCTGCCATCCTATTAGTGCACACAGAACCTGTCCTAATAACACAGCAGGACAAGTTACTTCACAATACTGAGCTAAAGAGCTGCCTCATCCTCCTCTCTGCTTGTCAGGGTTTGTGATCCTAGATACAGTCTAGTATGATATTTAGCTGTATCTTTGTGGGAATGGAGTCCATGAGGAGACATAAAGTACAGACAGGACAGACTGTGGTAATGGAGACTGCGTACAAGTGCTGCTGCTTATTAGCCACATCCTCATCTCCTCGCTGTACTTCATGTTTCCTCATGGACTCCATTCTTGCAGAGATTCAGCTGAAGATCTTATCATCTGGATCATAATCCTTGATAAGTGGAGTCGAGAGGAGGATGAGGCAGCTCTTTACCTCAGTTTACTGAAGTAACTTATCCTGCTGTGCGATTAGGACAGGTTTTGTGTGTAGTAATACGATGGCGGCCATTTTATTTCCCTTGATAATTGCTCCCCCCCAAAAAAACGAGCCATTATAAATAATGAAAGGTATTTGAGAATATATTTATAATGAAGTAATATTTAAGTATTTTCATTTTCTTAATTCCCGGAGAACCCCTTTAAGAGAAGCACCTCTTTTAATTGTGACACACTTATACAGGTCCGTGCACCAAAATGGAAATTTCCACTGTAATCTACGTGTAATCTATTTGGCTCCAACCACCCAAAAAGGTGCCAAAAACTTTGCACAAGTATGACGTGCACCACATTTTGTGACCTTTTGGCACCTGTTTTTTGGCGTACAGGGCATAATAAGTTTCCTCCGTAATGTTTGTCTGAAAGTTAAGACAGCTGCCCTCAGCCTCCACCATCTTCCACCAACTACGTCAGGGCAGTTCACATCAGGCACCGTTTTGTTTGGGTATTCATGGAAGTAAATTTTGGTTGTTAGATTTGGGCACTGTATGGCACTATTTAGGCATGGTATGGCGGTTTTACATTGTGTAAATTTGCAATATACACTGGAAAGTGTCCTAGCGCAAAGGTTAAGCGGACCCATAGATATCCATTTACCCTTACCTTCTCAGCTTCCACTAGGCGGTATACATCAGGGTTGCTGTTTTTTGTTGGATGGATGCTAGGGCTACACGACGACATTTGTTTTGTCGCAGTAATGTCGTGCGACAATTTTTATAATGCAAGCCTCTGGCGGCGCACTGCGAACAAGACAGTTGTAAAAACTCCATCCAAGACCGTTTTTTCTGCGACTGTCGTGTCACAGTTGCAGCACGTCGCATGTGTACACGGCCGGTGCCCATGTATTGCGGACCCAACGTATGAGGGCCCCAATACGGCTGTGTGCATGAGCCCTAAGGATGAATGAGTGTGAATTGTTCTCAATGGTTTTCTTACCAATATTACAGTATTTGCCAACAAATCCTCCTCTGCAGGCGCACACTGGCTCCCCGGTGCTGATCATCAGGCGGCAGACTCCACCATTAAGACAAGGATTCACTCTGCAAGCTGAAGACACAAACACGTCATCTCTGCAGGTTGTACATGACGTTTCAGTGATGATAACCCTTAAAGGGGTTCTGAAAGAATGGAGGGGAATTTGGGAAACTCCCCACCACTTGGCCACACCTGTACTTGCCTGCTTCCTGGCACCAGTTTGACATCACCGCAGCCAATCACTGGCGACTGCGGGGGCCGGTTCCCTGTACGTCATGACAAATGGTCACATGACACAAGGGGATCCAATCACCAACACGGCCAGTGATTGGCTGCAGTGATTTAAAACCTGGATTTTTATATCGAGGGCGCCCTGCGGAGCATTGCAGGCCTGGAGGATAAGGAGCGGCAAGCCGGGTAAGTAAGCTTCTCTTTACAGGTCCGGCCAAGTGGGTGGGGGTTGCCAAAATGCCCCCCATACTTGCTCAATCCCTTTATGGCGATCAATTAATGGGGATGTATAGGATTACAAAAACAGCAACAGCGCCACAACTGTCCATGGGTTGTGTCTGGTATTGCAGCTCTGCTACTGTAATGATGCGGCCAGCTCTACCGATAGCCGGCATTCTGCGGTCAGCTGCTGCTCCCTCCCTACTGACACGAGTCTTCTACCGGACTCTTAAAGGGCCAGATACCCTCTTGGACAGTCCATACCTCCTCACAAGGAGTAAGGAACGAAAATTCCTTTTGAAGACGTCCTCCCTGCTTTAGACCTAAGTCATATCCATTAGTGACTGAATGGATCCACATCTCCCACCGGCCATTGTTACAGATCTATAAAAATGAGTGAAGCAAGGCAAAACCAGGCACAACAAAAGGGGGGTAAAAAATATACATAGACCTCTAAAGTGTATGTACACTAATGCCAGAAGCCTGACTAATAAAATTGGTGAACTGGAATTAGTGATGTGTGAGGAGGACTATGACATAGTGGGAATAACTGAGACATGGCTGGATAATACCTATGACTGGGCAGTTAACGTACATGGTTACAGTCTTTTTAGAAAGGATCGCCAAAACCGGAGAGGGGGAGGGGTCTGCCTTTATGTAAAGTCCTGTCTAAAGCCCACACTGCGGGAAGATATAAGTGAGGGACATGAAGATGTGGAGTCACTGTGGGTAGAAATAAATGGAGCCAAAAACAATAATAAAATACTAATCGGAGTTTATTATAAACCCCCTAATATACCAGAGCCCATAGAAAATCTACTTCTAAACGAAATAGACGAGGTGGCAAATCATAATGAGGTCATTATTATGGGGGATTTCAACTACCCAGATATAGACTGGAAAACTGAAACCTGTACATCTCATAAAGGAAACAGGTTCTTGGAAATAACCAAAGACAATTACCTTTCCCAACTGGTTCAGGACCCGACTAGAGGGACGGCCATACTGGACTTAGTATTAACCAATAGACCTGACAGAACAACAGATGTGCAGGTCGGGGGACTCCTAGGAAATAGTGACCATAATATAATAACCTTCCAATTGTCATTCAAAAGAGCGTTTCTTCAGGGAGGAACAAAAATACCTAACTTCAAAAAAGCTAAATTTAGCCAACTAAGAGAGGCCATAGGCCTAACTAACTGGGACAAAGTCCTCAAAAATAAAAATACAGCCACAAAATGGGATATTTTTAAAAGCATCCTAATATCTAATTGTGAGAGGTACATACCTTATGGGAATAAAAGGTTAAGGAACAAGAAAAAACCAATGTGGATAAACAGAACTGTAAAGAAAGCAATAAATGATAAACAGAAAGCATTTAAATCACTAAAACAGGAGGGGAGCGAGGAAGCACTGAAAAACTACAAGGAAAAAAATAGAATATGTAAAAGACAAATAAAAACAGCCAAACTAGAGACCGAGAGATTAATCGCCAAAGAAAGTAAAACTAACCCTAAAATGTTCTTTAATTATATAAATGGTAAAAGTATAAACCTGAAGGTGTTGGCCCCTTACAGAGTAATGAGGGGGGAGTTGCAGAGAGCGATGAGGAGAAAGCGAAGCTACTAAATATCTTTTTCTCCACTGTATTCACTGAGGAAAATGAACTGTCAGATGAAATGCAGAATATAAAAGTAAATTCCCCATTAAAAGTGCCCTGTCTGACCCAGGAAGAAGTAGAGCTACGTCTTAAAAAGATTAAAATAGACAAATCGCCAGGACCGGATGGCATACACCCCCGTATCCTAAGAGAATTAAGTAATGTCATCGCTAGACCCTTATTTCTGATATTTAAGGACTCTATACTGACAGGGAGTGTTCCACAGGATTGGCGCATAGCAAATGTGGTGCCAATATTCAAAAAGGGTCCAAAAACAGAGCCTGGGAACTATAGGCCGGTAAGTTTAACATCTGTCGTGGGTAAACTGTTTGAGGGTTTTCTAAGAGATGCTATCTTGGAGTACCTCAATGAAAATAAGCAAATTACTCCATATCAGCATGGCTTCATGAGGGATCGGTCATGTCAAACCAATTTAATCAGTTTCTATGAGGAGGTAAGTTCTAGACTGGACCGCAGCGAATCAATGGATGTCGTATATCTGGACTTCTCCAAAGCATTTGACACTGTACCACATAAAAGGTTAGTATATAAGATGAGAATGCTTGGCCTGGGAGAAAATGTCTGTATCTGGGTAAGTAACTGGCTCAGTGATAGAAAACAGAGGGTGCTTATTAATGGCACATACTCAGATTGGGTCACTGTAACTAGTGGGGTACCACAGGGTCAGTATTGGGCCCTATTCTCTTCAATATATTTATTAATGATCTTGTAGAAGGCTTGCACAGTAAAATATCAATTTTTGCAGATGACACTAAACTGTGTAAAGCAATTAACACAGAAGAGGACAGTACACTGCTACAGATGGATCTGGATAGACTGGAGGCTTGGGCAGAGAAGTGGCAGATGAGGTTTAACACTGACAAATGTAAAGTTATGCATATGGGAAGGAATAATGCAAGTCACCAGTACATACTAAATGGTAAAATATTGGGGTAACTCTGACATAGAAAAGGACCTAGGAATTTTAGTGAACAGAAATCTAAGCTGCAGAAACCAATGTCAGACAGCTGCTGCCAAGGCCAATAAGATAATGGGCTGCATCAAAAGAGGCATAGATGCCCGTGATGAGAACATAGTCCTGCCACTTTACAAATCACTAGTCAGACCACACATGGAGTACTGTGTACAGTTCTGGGCTCCTGTGAACAAGGCAGACATAGCAGAGCTGGAGAGGGTTCAGAGGAGGGCAACTAAAGTAATAACTGGAATGGGTGGACTACAGTACCCAGAAAGATTATCAAATTTAGGCTTATTCACTTTAGAAAAAAGACGACTGAGGGGAGATCTAATAACTATGTATAAATATATCAGAGGTCAGTACAGAGATCTCTCCCACGATCTATTTATCCCCAGGACTGTGACTGTGACGAGGGGCCATCCTCTGCGTCTGGAGGAAAGAAGGTTTGTACACAAACATAGAAGAGGATTCTTTACGGTAAGAGCAGTGAGACTATGGAACTCTCTGCCTGAGGAGGTGGTGATGGTAAGTTCACTAAAAGAGTTCAAGAGGGGCCTGGATGTATTTTTGGAGGGTAATAATATTACAGGTTATAGTTACTAGAGAGGGGTCGTTGATCCAGGGAGTTATTCTGATTGCCTGATTGGAGTCGGGAAGGAATTTTTTTCCCTAGTGGGGAAAACTGGCTTCTACCTCACAGGGTTTTTTTGCCTTCCTCTGGATCAACTTGTAGGAAAACAGGCCGAACTGGATGGACAGATGTCTTTTTTCGGTCTTATAAACTATGTTACTATGTTACTATGTAACCCATGGACAGGTGCGGCGCTGTTTCCAGAATAAAGCAGCCTGTACTATCCCTTTAAAGGCAATTTAAAAAAAGAATGAATCAATTAATTAACCCTTTTGGGAATAGCTTATGACCCATTAGGACAGTCAATTATTTTAACCTGTGCAAAAACCTGAACCTGTGAAAAACATGGATCTAAATAGTTTTGTAATTACATGTAATTAAAAATTGAGTATAGCCAGTGAGTTATTCCATAAAATGCATCTGTATAGTGCCACCTGCTGTTTGCTTTTTTCCTTACTTTTCAGTCCACCTCAGTTCCCTCACTGAGGTGGTTGCACAAGCTCAGTTCCATCCTTCAACTGCCTCCAACCATATCTACTGTTAGAAGTTGTCATCGTTACAGGGAGAGAGCTGCAGTAGAAAGGACATGTCCCCTGAGCTGTGGTAGGGAAAAGACCACCAGCAGAAAGGACACACACCCTGAGCTGTGATAGAGATAGAGATGCAGTAGAAAGGACACATCCCCGATGAGCTGTGATCGAAAGAGAGCTGCAGTAGAAAGGACATGCCCCCTGAGGTGTAATAGGGAGAGAGCTGCAGCAGAAAGGACACACCCCTTAGTCCTGACAGTGAGCCCCCTGCCAGGCTGAAGTAAAGCTAGCAGAACAATTGGAGCAATGAATGGGGAGATCTCTGGATCTAGATATAGAAAGAGATGGTCATGTACTATATGCTGTCTGATTTAAATTTTTGACATTATTCATGGGATAACCTCTTTAAAAAAAAAAATCTGTCAGCCTCGAGGAGGCAAGGTCTACCAGTGTATAAAGGAATGAACCACCGCAAGTAAACTGCTTAGTTTGGATTATGACCAGCCCCAGGAGACCCCCCCTAACGTCTGCAGGTCATCCTCGTGGGCGTGTTCTGCTGAGTGTAGACATACAGTACCCGTGTATCGGTCCCCGGAGTGGCACTCTATCTTGCTGTTTGTACATGTACATTGTTCCACCTTCCCTTTGTGAATTCTCGCCCAGGATTCTCCGTTATCGTAATGGACATAATGAGCTTCATCGAAACACTTTACTGAAATAAAGAAGAAATAAAATCATTATGAGGACGAGACAACCTCTCAGGCAGAGCAGAGGCGGGGAGCGTGCCACCGGTGTGTCGTAAAAACTCAATATACTGAGATTATACCGCTCCAACCACACTCACCAATCTCACAGTCTTGACCGGAGTACTCCACTGGGCACATACAGTGATACGCGTGTAAGATCGGCATGTTAGTACAGGTGCCACCATTCTTACATGGATTTCCCGCACAGTGATCGTGAAACACTATGGAAAAAAGAGAATACAAAGTTATAATATATCAACACACAATAGATCAGGGCCTATCATGGAACCTAACTCCTGCGGTGGCAGCTCGGCTGGGACATGTACGACCACACAATCTGCACATATCCTACGAATAAATTTCTCAGTAAGTCCAACAACTACTGAAGGTTCGTAACTGAACCACTCCTAAGTTAAATATTTACCACATAAACAAAATGGAGGCACTTACGGTTCCAATACTACAATAATACTTTATTAATGTGTTCAATTAAAAACATTTTACAGCCCAAACATTTGGTAGCTATTAGCCAGGAACACTACTTAACAATAAATGGTGTCTCTAACTGCCGGTATGGGTATATATAGTTGTAACTGACAGTGCATACTCCGTTTATACCACCATTGCATCACGAATAATATTGCACCATGAAAGAAACTAATGATCACCAAGCCTAAATGGCATCACGTAACTCACCCAATACCAGCAGCAGACACCTCGCCTCCTCGACGCGCGTGTCGCGTATCGCTTCCTCAGGAGAAGCGATACGCGACACGCGCGTCGAGGAGGCGAGGTGTCTGCTGCTGGTATTGGGTGAGTTACGTGATGCCATTTAGGCTTGGTGATCATTAGTTTCTTTCATGGTGCAATATTATTCGTGATGCAATGGTGGTATAAACGGAGTATGCACTGTCAGTTACAACTATATATACCCATACCGGCAGTTAGAGACACCGTTTATTGTTAAGTAGTGTTCCTGGCTAATAGCTACCAAATGTTTGGGCTGTAAAATGTTTTTAATTGAACACATTAATAAAGTATTATTGTAGTATTGGAACCGTAAGAGACTCCATTTTGTTTATGTGGTAAACATATCCTACGAACTTAACATTTGGTGCACACTTCTTAAGGGCTCATGCACACACATGTATTTTCCATATGCGGACCCATTCATTTCATCGGGTCCGCAAAAAAAAAAAAAAAACGGAAGTTACTCCATGTGCATTCCGTTTCCGTATGTCCATTCCGCAAAAAAAAATAGAACATGTCCTATTATTGTCCACATTACGGACAAGGATAGGACTGTTCTATTAGGGGACAGGGGACCCGCAAAATACAGAATGCACACAGATGTCATCCGTATTTTTTGCGGACCGCAAAATACATACGGTCGTGTGCATGAGCCCTAATTATGAAAAAACACTTTCTTATAGTTTTGAAACTATCCAATATATGAAGTCAGTTTTTTTGCCCCATTATAAGGGCTCATGCACACGACAGTATATATTTTGCGGTCCGCAAAAACGGATCTGCAAAAAATACAGATGACGTTCGTGTGGATTCTGTATTTTGCAGAACGGAGCAGCTGGCCCCTAATAGAACAGTTCTATGCTTGTCTTTAATGCGAACAATAATAGGACATGTTGTATTTTTTTTGCAGAACGGACATACGGAAACGTTTTTTTGGCGGACCCATTGAAATGAATGGTTCCATATGTGGTCCACAAAAAAAACGGAACGGACTCGTAAAGAAAATATGTTTATGTGCCTGAGCCCTTAGGGTAATAGAATTGCATGGTTATCACCGGAGATCAGCGGTGCCCTTTTTTAAAATAAATGTCCATCATTAATGCCAGATGTCTTTAAAAGTCGTCCTTCAGGTGGGACACCAACTATAGATCCACTGCACCCACCCGGAAGGCTTTTTACATGCCTTAAAGGGGTTGGCCAGTTTTTGGGGGGTTCTGGCAAACCCCCTTACCGGCTGCTGGGTCACGGCTCCTTCGCCCGGGTCCCCGCTGAAATCTGCTTTGACACCGCTGCAACCAATCGCTGGCTGCAGAAGGGACCCAACCCCTTCTGTCACATGACCTACTGCCATGATACAAGCAGAGCAGGTCACTGCTGCAGCCAGCAACTGCCTGCAGCAGTGTCAAAGCAGATGTTGACAGCAGAGAACCTGGACAAGGCAGCCAAGGCTAGGGAATGAAGATGTTGGGATCCAGCACCGAGGAGCAGGCAAGTATGCTTCCTTTTGCTCAGAAGGGGTAAGCTATGCCCAAACATCCCCAAAAGGTGGACAACCCCTTTAATAGTCTGGCAGAGAAGTGCCATCCTTACAGTGCAGAGGAAGGTATCAAGTGGGTGACCTACCATACCTGTAAGATGTCTATACAACAGTGCATATGGACATAGAATGTCTTGATGAGATAGATTCCTTAAACAAATTCAGCTCTGCTGCATCTGGAGTTGTAAGAACAGCAACTAATTTAAGCTGGCTAGCAAAACCCTTTTTCAGTTACTCCTTCCAACCCATCATGGGGTCAGCCGAGCATGCATGTGTTCTCAGTAGGGAGAGGGGAGTAAGCCACCGCCTCAGCCCTGGGGGCTACTTATCTCCTGCTCCATGGAAGGTGTCTGTCACTACGGTTTGACAGGTAGACCGCCCCAGCCATATTGCTTCCTTTGCTGGCTGGATTCATTTTTCCATCACATTATACACTGCTCGTTTCCATGGTTACAGACCACCCTACAATCCATCAGTGGTGGTTGTGATTGCACAATATAAGAAAAAGCACTAGTCTATGTGCACTCCCATGGTCCTGGCCACCAGAAAGGCTGACGCTTTTTCCTATATTGTGCAAGCAAGACTATCATTGATGGATTGCAGGGTGGTCTGTAACTATGGAAACGAACAGTGAATAATGTGATGGAAAAATGAAACCAGCCAGCAAAGGAAGCAATATGAACAATCACAATACATTAGTAAGTGCCTTGTGTTAACTTTCTCTACATGATAAATGACACTTACTGAAGTGAGACAAACCCTTTAACATCATTTGTCAGAGCATCCTCATACACATTAGATAGTCGTCAGATCCTGAGATCAAAGAGAGAGACGCACAGATAGGTGCCCACCTTTACGCCTCTGCTCGGCTGCACAGCCATGAAGGTGCCCTCCATTTTCCAGACAGGTGGGTTTCCCAGTGGTAAGAATTGTATACAATACTAGAGGTGTAACCAGAAAATGGTGGAGGCCCCAGAGAGTCTCGATGTAGTGGAGGTCCTGGGACGCGGCGCAGCTCAGAACAGGAGTCTATACTTTGCATGTAGTGAAAATACAGACCCGGTCCTGGGTCAATCCCTGCAGGTCGGGAGCAGCTGGCAGCTACGTCCCTGAGAGTCTGCACCGTGATGCATGGACGTATATAAATAAAGTCCTAAATGTTTTAGCGAGAGCAGAAACTCTGAGAAACGAATCGCAGGCCGATTCCCATGGACCCTGCGGTCATTATTAATGGCCCCCAATATAGACGGGGAGAGAATGTGAGTTTCTTATTCTGCAGAAGGTTATACCGTAATATCAGATGCAGCTGAACGGTTCGGTCAGTGGTTTTACAATTACTGTATCCGACAGTGGAATATCATGGCCTTCTGAGCCTAAATACTGAATATTCTACCCAACAGGGGTGTAGCTATAGGGGGTGCAGAGCTAGCAGTCGCTACCGGGCCCAGGAGCCTGAGGGGGCCCAAAGACCCTTGTGCCACATAAGAAGACACACAAAGCACTGAGGCAAGGGGGGCCCAAGCTGAACTCTTGCACCAGGGCCCATGAGCCTTTAGCTGCGCCCCTGCTACCCAAATAGTTATACCCTGAGAGTTATAAGAGTTGTACCCTGTATTACACTCCGGAGCTGCCTTCATAATTCTGCTAACTGTGCATTCACACAACCATAGCTTTGGTCCCATTTTTTTTTTTT
>ONZH01002270.1:0-36088 GCA_900303285.1 Rhinella marina
GCTCACTACATACAGATTATACAGCCACCACTAAAGGGGCTCACTACATACAGTTTATACAGCCACCACTAGAGGGAAGCTCACTACAATAACATTATAAGACTACCACTAGAGGGAGCTCCTACATACAGATTATACAGCACCACTAGAGAGAGCTCATACATACAGATTATACTGCCACCACTAGAGGGAGGCGTCAATACATACAGATTATTACAGTCACCACTAGGGAGCTCACTACATACAGATTATACAGCCACCACTAGAGGGAGCTCACTACATACTAGATTATACAGCACACTAGAGGGAGCTCACTACATACAGGTACTACTAGCCTCACCGACCTAGAGGGACTCACTCACATACAGATTGTACAGCCATCACTAGAGGGAGCTCACTACATACAGTCATCATTAGAGGTAATTCAAAGCTTTAGGTTAAGACAGTGACATTTAAATTTTTGGATTTCTTGCAATCACAAACTTCATGACATGACATCAGTGAAGCAGGTTAGGCAGCTGAGAGGGGCTGAACCGAGCTGTTTGCAGGGTCGGAACATTGAAGAGCTGCTTTAGCTGTTCCTGTGCAGGTGTGACCTCTATTTCTTCTCCTGGATTATTAGAAGGGTTTTCCAAGATTTAAATACGGATGGCTAGGTCATCAGTATCTGATCGAGGGGAACCAACACCCGGGACGCCGCTACCTATTTAAACAGCCGATCATCAGAGTTCCAGGGTATCACACCCCCACCAATCAGAAACTGATCAGCAGTATTTAAGTCTCAGAAAACCCTTTTAGTCAGCTACTGTTTTGTTAGTGAGGGGAGGTAACGCTGGTGACCATAGTGATCTCTCTGTCACCAGAAACCCAGGGACAGGTTTTACTTTTTATTTTTATATACTTTATATAGTGCTGACATATTCCACAGACATTCTCATCATTTATATATCACTAATAAATTCTGCAGCGCTATATAGAAATGTATTTATTTTAAGCACTTATATAGTGCTGCTGTATTCCCTATAAGTTCTCTCTCAGGATGTCTTTGGAGTGTGGGAGGAAATCGGAGAACCCTGAGGAAACGCACACAAACACGAGAATATACAGACTCCATGCAGATGTTGTCCTTGGTCAGATTTGCAGCTAGGACCCCAGCACTGCAAGGTAACAGTGCTAACCACTGAGCCACTTGCTGCCCCTATATATCACTGACATATTCCACAGCTCTGTACAGACATTCTCATCACTTATATATCGCTGACATATTCCACAGCGCTGTACAGACATTCTCATCACTTATATATCACTGACATATTCCACAGCGCTGTACAGACATTCTCATCACTTATATATCACTGACATATTCCACAGCGCTGTACAGACATTCTCATCACTTATATATCACTGACATATTCCACAGCACTGTACAGACATTCTCATCACTTCTATATCACTGACATATTCCACAGCGCTGTACAGACATTCTCATCACTTATATATCACTGACATATTCCACAGCGCTGTACAGACATTCTCATCACTTATATATCACTGACATATTCCACAGCACTGTACAGACATTCTCATCACTTATATATCACTGACATATTCCACAGCGCTGTACAGACATTCTCATCACTTCTATATCACTGACATATTCCACAGCACTGTACAGACATTCTCATCACTTATATATCACTGACATATTCCACAGCTCTGTACAGACATTCTCATCACTTATATATCACTGACATATTCCACAGCACTGTACAGACATTCTCATCACTTATATATCACTGACATATTCCACAGCAGCGCTGTACAGACATTCTCATCACTTATTATATCACTGACTGACATATTCCACAGCACTGTACAGACATTCTCATCACTTATATATCACTGACATATTCCACAGCGCTGTACAGACATTCTCATCACTTATATATCACTGACATATTCCACAGCACTGTACAGACATTCTCATCACTTCTATATATCACTGACATATTCCACAGCGCTGTACAGACATTCTCATCACTTCTATATCACTGACATATTCCACAGCGCTGTACAGACATTCTCATCACTTATATATCACTGACATATTCCACAGCGCTGTACAGACATTCTCATCACTTATATATCACTGACATATTCCACAGCTCTGTACAGACATTCTCATCACTTATATATCACTGACATATTCCACAGCACTGTACAGACATTCTCATCACTTATATATCACTGACATATTCCACAGCTGTACAGACATTCTCATCACTTATATATCACTGACATATTCCACAGCACTGTACAGACATTCTCTCATCACTTATATATCACTGACATATTCCACAGCAGCTGTACAGACATTCTCATCACTTATATATCACTGACATATTCCACAGCACTGTACAGACATTCTCATCACTTATATATCACTGACATATTCCACAGCTCTGTACAGACATTCTCATCACTTCTATATCACTGACATATTCCACAGCTGTACAGACATTCTCATCAGCTTATATATCACTTGACATATTCCACAGCTCTGTACAGACATTCTCATCACTTATATATCACTGACATATTCCACAGCTCTGTACAGACATTCTCATCACTTATATATCACTGACATATTCCACAGCACTGTACAGACATTCTCATCACTTATATATCACTGACATATTCCACAGTACTGTACAGACATTCCCATCACTTATATATCACTGACATATTCCACAGCACTTTACAGACATTCTCATCACTTATATATCACTGACATATTCCACAGCTCTGTACAGACATTCTCATCACTTATATATCACTGACATATTCCACAGCTCTGTACAGACATTCTCATCAGTTATATATCACTGACATATTCCACAGCACTGTACAGACATTCTCATCACTTATATATCACTGACATATTCCACAGCACTGTACAGACATTCTCATCACTTATATATCACTGACATATTCCACAGCGCTGTACAGACATTCTCATCACTTATATATCACTGACATATTCCACAGCGCTGTACAGACATTCTCATCACTTATATATCACTGACATATTCCACAGCACTGTACAGACATTAGTATCATCGATCACCAAAACATACTCTGCAAATGTTGATCAGATTTAAACCAGTACTGCAAAGCACCTGTGTTAAAATATCAGTATAACTGTCTATAATTACTACATTCTATCATACCTTGTATATCACCACCTACCTGATATAATATCATACTGACCTGTATATAATATCACTACCGTACCTGTGTTTGCTATCACTACAGTACCTTATATCACTACCATACCTGTATATAATATTAGTACTGTACCTGTATATAATATCACTACCATACCTGTGTATATCACCACCTTACCTTATATAATATTAGTACTGTACCTGTATATAATATCACTACCATACCTGTGTATATCACCACCTTACCTGTATATAATATCACTACTGTACCTGTGTTTGCTATCACTACAGTACCTTATATCAATACCATACTTGTCTATTATTCAGGACTATTCAAGATTTTCCAGAAAATACGGAGACCTGCTGCACTCCCGGTAGCCACCACTAGGAGGAGGTATTTGCGCATTTTTTGATATTGTTTCCATTCATATGTAGTGAGCGCCCTCTGGTGGCAGAAATGATACGGTTGCATAAAAAAAATAGAAATGTTTATTGGGGGCAGTGTCTGTTGACAGTTGACTGGGGGTACCCAGCTGCCGCTGCCGTATATATGGGGGCACTCTCCTGCCCTTTAAGGACCAAGCACTCTGCTGCCACTGTTTACCAGCAGGCACTCTCTTTAGCCAGTTTATGGGGTCACTCTGTTACGTTAGCTGTGGTCAGGTGCCATGCTCTGTACTAAGATCTATGTTATTTCCATACAACTGGGAATGCAGCTCTGGATGTGGCTGGAGTATAAGACATGATGTCACAGAAAAATTGTGAATGCAGCTCTGGATGTGACTGGTGTATAAGACATGATGTCACAGAAGAATTGTGAATGGAGCTCTGGATGTGACTGGTGTATAAGACATGATGTCACAGAAAAATTGTGAGTGCAGCTCTGGATGTGACTGGAGTATAAGACATGACGTCACAGCAGAATTGTGAATGCAGCTCTGGATGTGACTGGAGTATAAGACATGATGTAACAGAATAGTGTCTGCAGCTCTGGATGTGACTGGAGTATAAGACATGATGTCACAGAAAAATTGTAACTGCAGCCCTGGATGGGACTGGGGTATAAGACATGATGTCACAGAAGAATTGTGAGTGCAGCTCTGCATGTGACTGGAGTATAAGACATGATGTCACAGAAGAATTGTGAGTGCAGCTCTGGATGTGACTGGAGTATAAGACATGATGTCACAGAAGAATTGTGAGTGGCAGCTCTGGATGTGACTGGGGTATAAGACATATGTCACAGAAGAATAGTGGCTGCAGCTCTGATGGTGACTGGGGTATAAGACATGATGTCACAGAAGAATTGTGAGTGCAGCTCTGGATGTGACTGGGGTATAAGATATGATGTCACAGCAGAATTGTGAGTGCAGCTCTGGATGTGACTGGAGTAATAAGATATGATGTCACAGCAAAAATTGTGAATGCAGCTCTGGATGTGACTGGGGTATAAGACATGATGTCACAGCAGAATTGTGAATTCAGCTCTGGATGTGACTGGAGTATAAGACATGATGTCACAGCAGAATTGTGAATGCAGCTCTGGATGTGACTGGAGTATAAGACATGATGTCACAGCAAAATTGTGAATGCAGCTCTGGATGTGACTGGGGTATAAGACATGATGTCACAGAATTGTGAATTCAGCTCTGGATGTGACTGGAGTATAGACATGATGTCACAGCAGAATTGTGAATGCAGCTCTGGATGTGACTGGGGTATAAGACATGATGTCACAGAAGAATTGTGAATGCAGCTCTGGATGTTACTGGGGTATAAGACATGATGTCACAGAAGAATTGTGAGTGCAGCCCTGGATGTGACTGGAGTATAAGACATGATGTCACAGCAGAATTGTGAATGCAGCTCTGGATGTGGCTGGGGTATAAGATATGATGTCACAGCAGATTTGTGAGTGCAGCTCTGGATTTGACTGGAGTATAAGATATGATGTCACAGCAGACCTGTGAATGCAGCTCTGGATGTGACTGGAGTATAAGACATGATGTCACAGCTCTGGATATGGTTGGAGTATGAGACATGAGTTAACATTAGAATTGTGAATTCAGCTCTGGATGTGACTGGAGTATAAGACATGATGTCACAGCAGAATTCTGAATGCAGCTCTGGATGTGACTGGAGTATAAGACATGATGTCACAGAAGAATTGTGAGTGCAGCCATGGATGTGACTGGGGTATGAGACAATGATGTCACAGAATTGTGAGTGCAGCTCTGGATGTAACTGGAGTATAAGACATGATGTCACAGAAGAATTGTGAGTGCAGCTCTGGATGTGACTGGAGTATAAGACATGATGTCACAGAAGAATTGTGAGTGCAGCTCTGGATGTGACTGGGGTATAAGACATGATGTCACAGAAGAATTGTGAGTGCAGCTCTGGATGTGACTGGAGTATAAGACATGATGTCACAGAAACATTGTGAGTGCAGCTTTCTATGTGACTGGAGTATAAGACATGACGTCACAGCAGAATTGTGAATGCAGCTCTGGATGTGACTGGGGTATAAGACATGATGTCACAGAAAAATTGAGAGTGCAGCTCTGGATGTGACTGGAGTATAAGACATGACGTCACAGCAGAATTGTGAGTGCAGCTCTGGATGTGACTGGTGTAGAAGACATGATGTCCCAGCAGAATGCAGCTCTGGATGTGATTGGAGTATAAGACATGACGTCACAGAATTGTGAATTCAGCTCTGGATGTGACTGGAGTATATGACATAATCAGGAGAGTCTGGAGCTGTTATCGTATCTGTAAGCTGTAGACAGTAGAGTAGACCACAGGACTCTATATGTGGCAGCTCATGATATGGCGGTATGATTTGTATGGCGGTATGACACGCCACCATTACATTAGATATATATTTCAGAGTCGTGCGGTAATAAAGAATGTCTCCCAATGTGCGCTCCATAATGGCGGAGTATATCTCGGAGAAGGCACACTGCAGATTGGATGGCTGTCATAAAAATGAAATATGGCCGCTCGGCAGCGACAATGTAACCCGGAATCTTAACCCTTTGTGCCAGTGTTCTTCCAGGCGGAGCAGCAGTGACCACAGTGTATACACCAGTACAGACCAGTCTGATGTGGACGGATTAGTGGGACTGGGATTTGTCCATTCCTGATATTTGATAAAATGTGAGTGACTATGGGGGAGGGGCGAGCCCCTGTAATATAACAGTATGGCAGCACTATATGTGGGGAGAGCTTATTGCAGACTCATGTGATAACACTAGATGGCGCCAGCGCACTGTATGAGAGTGCGTGCTGTGATGTCATCACATGTTCTGAGAATGCCGCAGTATAACCACCAACATCCAGAAATCAAGAAGAGCTGTGAAAATATGAGCTCTCCAAACCCTCATCATCCTGTATTACTGATCCCAACGTGTCAAACAAGTGAAGCACAGAAGGAGAAAGCTCCTGCCTCTTCTTCAATATATCTGCTGGCTGTCAGTGAATGGGAACAGACACATTTACATTCACAGCTGAGGGTTTACCAGATTGATACAATTTGCCTGCACTGATACACTGTAACAAAGTACAGGACAGGGGGGAGATTTGTGATTGTCTAGACTGCATACACTGTAACAAACCCTCACCTCTGAGAAGCATTAGGTCCATACAGGTTTGAAAAAATGTAAACAAAAATTGTTTTTGCTCAAAGCAAGCAGATATCTTGAAAATGTCGGGAACATGAAATAGATGTTCTATTAGAAAGTTGAAGGTCTGGACATTGTGATGCACAGAAGACCCCGAGCATCCACTGAGGAAACTAATGGGTGCAGAAGGGCCAGGCGATCTTGTGCACCTACTGCTCAGGCAGCCATAGATGAGACCGCAGCCTGGATCAGTAACCAGCATCGGAGCAGTCTCTGCTGCACTGCGCTCATGTAAGCTTTGTGCTGGGGTCATTGTGCAGTGGTGGTTTCCCAGCACGTTATCTATTGTAGACGGATCTTGTGCACCTACTGCTCAGGCAGCCATAGATGAGACTGCAGCCTGGATCAGTAACCAGCATCAGATCAGTCTCTGCTGCACTCTGCTCAGGTTACTCCTGTGCTGGGGTCATTGTGCAGGGGTGGTTTCCCAGAATGTTATCTGCTGTAGACGGATCTTGTGCACCTACTGCTCAGGCAGCCATAGATGAGACCGCAGTCTGGATCAGTAACCAGCATCGGATCAGGCTCTGCTGCACTCTGCTCAGGTACTACTCTGTGCTGGGGTCATTGTGGCAGGGTGGTTTCCAGAATGTTATCTGCTGTAGACGGATCTTGGCACCTACTGCTCAGGCGCCATAGATGAGACGCAGTCTGGATCAGTAACCAGCATCGGATCAGTCTCTGCTGCACTCTGCTCAGGTTACTCCTGTGCTGGGGTCATTGTGCAGGAGCGGTTTCCCAGCACGTTATCTGCTGTAGACGGATCTTGTGCACCTACTGCTCAGGCAGCCACAGATGAGACCGCAGCCTGGATCAGTAACCAGCATCGGATCAGTCTCTGCTGCACTCTGCTCATGTTACTCCTGTGCTGGGGTCATTGTGCAGGAGTGGTTTTCCAGCACGTTATCTGCTGTAGTCGGATCTTGTGCACCTACTGCTCAGGCAGCCATACATGAGACTGCAGCCTGGATCAGTAACCAGCATCGGATCAGTCTCTGCTGCACTGTGCTCATGTGACTCCTGTGTGGGAGTGGTTTCCCAGCACATCACCTGCTGTAGATGGATCTGCTGACATGTCGCTCCTTGCAGAGCCGCAGTCTGTACACAGCAGGGCAGTCAATGACGACATCAGACCCGTAAACAGCAATCGCGGCACATCACTGCTCTGGCCAGTCATTGGCTGTGGCAGTCACATGACCCGCAGAGCCTGCGAGGCAGCAATGGAGTCAGAACCCAGTGGTGGAGATTAGACCATGTGTCCGGCCACCCTGAGGGGTCTGAAGAAGATGTCCCCAGGGATGAACAACCCCTTTAAGTCAATGCGCCAAACAGAACTGGTTCCTGCGCCCGCTCGCCGCTCCAGCTCACCATACTCGGCTATCTTCTAACTTCGCAGCACGTTTATTAACATTTCCGCCGGTTCTTTAGCGCAGATTTTGCCGGAGTGTCTGACCGCAGGCGCCAACTCCATCACAGCCAGAGGCACGGTGATAAACCTGGCGCCCATTCACACCAGACTTGTCAGCGAACAATCGTGTACGGCGAGCGCCCGCCCGACCGCTCCCAGTATGGGCATCTTAAAGGGCTACAGCAAGAATGATAAGAATGATGGCCTATAATGGGGATCAGTGCAGCCAATCAGCTGCTTCACAGGACTTCAGCGCCATCTATTGTGTAGTGGACGGAACCGGTAACGCAGCGAATAGAGTCAGAAACAGCTGCGCAAGACCCCCGCCAATCTGATCCTGAGGACACACCCTCAATAGTAAAATCCTGGAATAATGAAGCTTTATTTGCACTGGACGGGATGAGCGGACTGACGGCCGCGGCTCGTTAATCTGCAGCTGATTGCGGAGGCGCTGATTACAGCTCTCCCGTACGATGTAACCGTCACACATGGATGTCAATGCTATGGCGTCTTCACGCTGGCCGTTAACTCCTTAGACGCCGCAGGTGACGGCCGTCTCCATGTTACTTATATAAACTCTTCTCCCAGCGCATACGTGGCGGCTGCAGACTGGGCAAAGAACTACGGCCCAAGCATCGCCCCGTGTAAAGAATGGCGCCATAGCGAATATACCTACCCCAGTGATTTCATCTTCACTGCACATCTGACTCAAAGGGTTCTCCCATGAATAATCTAAAAAGTGAAAATCAGACATCATATAGAACATGACAATACCTTTCTAACAAAGCTAGAACCAGCCCTATACCTCACATGGATCCAGAGATCTCCCCATTCATTGCTCTGCTAGATTTATATCAAGCTGACAGCTCAGGGGAGTGTCTTTTCTACTGCATCTCAGGGGGCGTGTCTCAGCTCTCCCTATCACAGCTCAGGAGGCGTGTCTCAGCTCTCCCTATCACAGCTCAGGAGGCGTGTCTCAGCTCTCCCTATCACAGCTCAGGAGGCGTGTCTATGCTCTCCCTATCACAGCTCAGGAGGCGTGCCTCAGCTCTCCCTATCACAGCTCAGGCAGGCGTGTCTCAGCTCTCCCTATCACAGCTCAGGAGGCGTGTCTCCGCTCTATCACAGCTCAGGGGACGTGTCTCAGTTCTCCCTATACAGCTCAGGAGGCGTGTCTCAGCTCTCCCTATCACAGCTCAGGAGGCGTGTCTCAGCTCTCCCTATCACATCTCAGGAGGCGTGTCTCAGCTCTCCCTATCACAGCTCAGGAGGCGTGTCTCAGCTCTCCCTATCACAGCTCAGGGGGTGTGTCTCAGCTTTCCCTATCACAGCTCAGGGGGTGTGTCTCAGCTCTCCCTATCACAGCTCAGGAGGCGTGTCTCAGCTCTCTCTATCACATCTCAGGAGGTGTGTCTCAGCTCTTCCTGTCACAGCTCAGGAGGCGTGTCTCAGCTCTCCCTATCACAGCTCAGGGGACGTGTCTCAGCTCTCCCTATCACAGCTCAGGAGGCGTGTCTCAGCTCTCCCTATCATAGCTCAGGGGGCGTGTCTCAGCTCTCCCTATCACAGCTCAGGAGGCGTGTCTCAGCTCTCCCTATCACAGCTCAGGAGGCGTGTCTCAGCTCTCCCTATCACAGCTCAGGAGGCGTGTCTCAGCTCTCCCTATCACAGCTCAGGAGGCGTGTCTCAGCTCTCCCTATCACATTTCAGGAGGAAGGTGACAGATGAAACTGAGCATGTGCGGCCTTCTCAGTGAGCAGGTCAAAGAAATAAGAAAAAAACAAACAGCAGGTGGCGCTATACAGATACATCTTATTGAATAACTCGAATAAGGCTAGGCTACATTTTTAATTACATGCAATTATAAAAGTGTTCAGATCCAGGGGCGGGTTTGAAAACTGTAAAATATTTTTCGTGAGACAACCCCTTTAATACCGCACAGTGTACCTTTTTGTGTTGCTCCACTGTACAGGACCATGCCCTCCATCAGGTGAACTGGACCTATGACTATGCAGGAGCAGACATAATCTGAAACCTGTCCTCTGTGCTTTACACTGCAGCTGCAGAGTACAAGCATGGAGTCAGGGCTAGGAGAGCTTCCCATCCAGCAAGGTCAGGACACTAAGAGATATGGAGGATGGGAGAGCGCAGCGTGCTGCTGTCACTGCAGGAGCAGAACTCTCCGCTGGTGACATAATGGCAGAGAAGCACTTACCCGTCTGCGGGGGGGGAGGTGAGTTACTGAGTCGCCGCGGCCCCTCGTTATAATGGAGATGAAGTTTTGTGATAATTCCTTTCAGTTCCATGAAGCATTAGCGCGAGGCATCAATAACGCGCAGCCAAAGTAATAACCATTTACTACAAAGTGAACATTTGTGCTGCCGATAAACGGCATAAACGCCAAAACGGCCGCCGCCGCCAATACCAGCTAATGTACGCAAAGAGCAATTATTAATAATTCAATGTAATTGTAGTGAGCAATGAAATAAAAGGTGGCGAGGAGGAGGGGTGAGCGCGGTCAGGCGCTGGTCAACGGGAGGGGAAGTCGCCGCTCTGCGGTCAGGGAGGGGGCTGGTCACAGGGAGGGGATGTCGCCGCTCTGCGGGTCAGGGAGGGGGCTGGTCAACGGGAGGGAAGTCGCCGCTCTGCGGTCAGGGAGGGGCTGGTCAACGGGAGGGGAAGTCGCCGCTCTGCGGTCAGGGAGGGGGCTGGTCACAGGGAGGGGATGTCGCCGCTCTGCGGTCAGGGAGGGGGCTGGTCACAGGGAGGGGATGTCGCCGCTTCTGCGGTCAGGGAGGGGGCTGGTCACAGGGAGGGGAAGTCGCTGCTCTGTGGTCGCTTTCCTCTGTCAGGAGTCAGATGATGTACAGTATGGCTGCCCCTGGAAGTTGTCAGGAGTCAGATGATGTACAGTATGGCTGCCCCTGGAAGTTGTCAGGAGTCAAATGATGCAGCCTATACCGTACTGCTTCTCTCTGGAAGTTGTCAGGAGTCAGATAATGTGGCCCATACTTTATGGCTTTCCTCTAGAAGTAGTCAGGAGACACCCCGTATGGCATCGCTAAAGAAGTAGTCAGGAGTCAGATGATGCGGCCCGTACCGTCCTGTCACCGCGCACTTCTTGGAGCTTCTACAGGTGGAGACACAAGAAGAAAACAGAGAAATATTACCTGAAGACATTTTACTGTACGTCTCTGTAACTGTCCAATAATTCAGAACATTCATAATCTGGCACCAGTCAGGTCCAACTAATACCTGTAATCTGGCACCAGTTAGATCCCAGTAAGTGTACGGATCTGAGCAACTCCGACAGGGGTCTAATTATGATGCGCAGACAATGGAGTCTTCTGTGGAGACGTTCCGGGTAGGTGGTGGTTAGTACCTACAAAAACTGCTCCAAGGAAGAACAACCAGTTGACCAACAACAGGGTCAGTGGGGACCAAGGCACTAGGTGCACTGTGGGAAGAAGGTGGCCAGGTCTGATGAATCATGTTACATTATATGGAGGGTGGGTGTGTGTGTCACTTACCTGAGGAAGAGATGGCACCAGCTGCACTGTGGGAAGAAGGTGGCCAGGTCTGATGAATCATGTTTACATCATATGGAGGGGTGGGTGTGTGTGTCACTTACCTGAGGAAGAGATGGCACCAGGTGCACTGTGGGAAGAAGGTGGCCAGGTCTGATCAATCATGTTACATTATATGGAGGGTGGGTGTGTGTGTCATTTACCTGGGGAAGAGATGGCACCAGCTGCACTGTGGGAAGAAGGTGGCCAGGTCTGATCAATCATGTTACATTATATGGAGGGTGGGTGTGTGTGTCACTTACCTGAGGAAGAGATGGCACCAGCTGCACTGTGGGAAGAAGGTGGCCAGGTCTGATCAATCATGTTACATTATATGGAGGGTGGGTGTGTGGTGTCATTTACCTGGGGAAGAGATGGCACCAGGTGCACTGTGGGAAGAAGGTGGCCAGGTCTGATCAATCATGTTACATTATATGGAGGGTGGGGTGTGTGTGTCATTTACCTGGGGAAGAGATGGCACCAGGTGCACTGTGGGAAGAAGGTGGCCAGGTCTGATGAATCATGTTACATTATATGGAGGGTGTGTGGGTGTGGTGTGTCACTTACCTGAGGAAGAGATGGCACCAGGTGCACTGTGGGAAGAAGGTGGCCAGGTCTGATGAATCATGTTACATCATATGGAGGGGTGGGTGTGTGTGTCATTTACCTGGGGAAGAGATGGCACCAGGTGCACTGTGGGAAGAAGGTGGCCAGGTCTGATGAATCATGTTACATCATATGGAGGGGTGGGTGTGTGTGTCACTTACCTGAGAAGAGATGGCACCAGGTGCACTGTGGGAAGAAGGTGGCCAGGTCTGATGAATCATGTTACATTATATGGAGGGTGGGTGTGTGTGTGTCATTTACCTGGGGAAGAGATGGCACCAGGTGCACTGTGGGAAGAAGGTGGCCAGGTCTGATGAATCATGTTACATTATATGGAGGGGTGGGTGTGTGTGTCATTTACCCTGGGGAAGAGATGGCACCAGGTGCACTGTGGGAAGAAGGTGGCCAGGTCTGATGAATCATGTTACATCATATGGAGGGGTGGGTGTGTGTGTCACTTACCTGAGGAAGAGATGGCACCAGGTGCACTGTGGGAAGAAGGTGGCCAGGTCTGACGAATCATGTTACATCATATGGAGGGGTGGGTGTGTGTGTCACTTACCTGAGGAAGAGATGGCACCAGGTGCACTGTGGGAAGAAGGTGGCCAGGTCTGATGAATCATGTTACATTATATGGAGGGTGGGTGTGTGTGTGTCATTTACCTGGGGAAGAGATGGCACCAGGTGCACTGTGGGAAGAAGGTGGCCAGGTCTGATGAATCATGTTACATCATATGGAGGGGTGGGTGTGAAGAGATGGCACCAGTGTGATGCTCTGAGCAATGTCCAACTGGAAACCTTGGGTCCTGGCATCTTGTGGACGTAAAATGTACCACCTATGTAATACTGTACAGACAAGTACCCCCTTCATGGCAGTGGTGCCCCTGACGGCGATGCCCTCTCTCAGCAAGATAATGCCCGACCAGGAATGAGAACCAGGACAAAGAGATCAAGGTGGTGACCTTTCTCCTAATTCCCAGCCCTGATCAGTGGCATCCATGGAGGCCGCACCAAGCAGTTTACAGGATCTGATTCCTGACACCTCAGGAATGATTGTCCTACCGCCCAGAATTCCTGACAACCCGACACCTATCATCCCGTTCATACTGGGGATTTTAGGGTACACGGTTTGGGTCACTCCTCCTCCTGGATGTGATGGTTGGGTAGGTTTTTGTCCCTCTTGTCTTCAGACAATCCCCGCACCGCCGCTCACCTACCATTAGTCTGATGACGCAGGAATCAATCTGCAGCATATCGCAACCAAACCCAGATTCTCCGGCGACTGAATCTCCTCCGCACAGATCAGGAGGAGGGACGTACCTGCTGCAGGAAGGCTATCTCTGCGCTCAGCGCCTCGTACGTCCGCGCCATGTTCTCCTCTCTGTAGGATTCCAGCTCTTTCTTCAGCCTGAGGACAGACAGAGGTGTATGAGGCGGGTAACGATGTGCCACAGGCGGTGCCCTCACCACATACAGCCGGAGATTCCGTAAAAGGCTGCACGTGGCATGATAACCCGGAGCAGGTACCTAGAGGAATCATTACACATTTACCAAGCCAGGGCTGGGCACATGCCGGGTGGTGCCCTTTGGATCCCTGGATTCAGACTGGTAGCGATCACTGCTCCACTGAAATATGGGCACAGGAGGTCCCTACTGACACGGGACATAAATCCGCCAGTTATGGCAGCGGGCACAGCATTCTGACGTAATCAGCCATAGGAGCACTGTAAGGGGCACTGCTCAGGATGTGGTGACTGGCACTGTAAGGGGCACTGCTCAGGGTGCTGTGGCCGGCACTGTAAGGGGCACTGCTCAGGATGTGGTGACTGGCACTGTAAGGGGCACTGCTCAGGATGTGGTGACTGGCACTGTAAGGGGCACTGCTCAGGGTGCTGTGGCCGGCACTGTAAGGGGCACTGCTCAGGATGTGGTGACTGGCACTGTAAGGGGCACTGCTCAGGATGTGGTGACTGGCACTGTAAGGGGCACTGCTCAGGGTGTGGTGATTGGCACTGTTAAGGGGCACTGCTCAGGGTTCTGTGGCCGGCACTGTAAGGGGCACTGCTCAGGATGTGGTGACTGGCACTGTAAGGGGCACTGCTCAGGGTGTGGTGATTGGCACTGTAAGGGGCACTGCTCAGGGTTCTGTGGCCGGCACTGTAAGGGGCACTGCTCAGGGTGCTGTGTGGCTGGCACTGTAAGGGGCACTGCTCAGGTGTGTGTGATTGGCACTGTAAGGGCACTGCTCAGGGTGCTCTGTGGCACTGGCCACTGTAAGGGGCACTGCTCAGGGTGCTGTGGCTGGCGGCACTGTAAGGGGCACTGCTCAGGGTGCTGGGCTGGCACTGTAAGGGCACTGGCACTGTAAGGGCACTGCTCAGGGTGCTGTGACTGGCACTGTAAGGGGCACTGCACTGCTCAGGGGCTGCTGTGGCTGGCACTGTAAGGGGCACTGCTCAGGGTGCTGGTGACTGTAAGCACTGCTAGGGTGCTGTGAGGGTAAGGGGCACTGCTCAGGGTGCTGTGACTGGCACTGTAAGGGGCACTGCTCAGGGTGCTGTGGCTGGCACTGTAAGGGGCACTGCTCAGGGTGCTGTGACTGGCACTGTAAGGGGCACTGCTCAGGGTGCTGTGGCTGGCACTATAAGGGGCACTGCTCAGGGTGCTGTGGCTGGCACTGTATAGGGTTTACAGGAGCAGCTGTAGGCAGAGAGGGGCTCAGGGTCCACATTTCCTGGGGCTGTTTCCACGTGTCTATGGATCATACGTCGGTAGAACGGAGCGGCGGTGCAGGCTGTTATATGACGGGGCTGATGTGATGTTCTGCATAATTCGGCAGTTTTACATATAAAATGATTCCTGTAATGTTTTCGGTTTTACCTTAAGATCTAATCATCTCACAATTGCTTTTCTGGCTAATCTCTGCGGCTTGTGATGCCGAGTATACAGAGCATCAGCCGGGGGCCGGGTGTATACTGCGGCACATCAGGAGGATGCAGGACGTACGGGGTCGGGCTCCCGGGGGTCACAGAACGAGGACATGTAGAGGCGGCACAATATATACCGCATGTAATTCACCCGCATCAGAAAATGTGACTGTCTGCAGACGGCGATGTAAACGCTGGTGCCAGGCTTATAATGGATTAGTGCCGCTTGTTGGTGCATTATACCGCAATTATATGTGTCCTGAATGCCATGAGCTCAATCTCCTGTGAATTATTCTGTAATAGCGTGTGAGCGTGTAATGGAGGGGCTGGTCCCCCGAACCGTCAGCTCACTGGAGGGTCTACACCGACATCACATCATATAACAAGACTGATCTCCTGCTCCAGGCGGCGTGTACCAGGATTAGCAACCGAAATCCTATTTCTCATATTAGACGATTCTTGTATCCCGGGGTCCAGGAGATAAAAGAGCAGAAGCATCAGGTCCACGGAGAGGTACGAGACCTCTGGCGGAGTCTATGGAGGGGTACGAGACCTCTGCTGGAGTCTATGGAGGGGTACGAGACCTCTGCTGGAGTCTATGGAGGGGTACGAGACCTCTGCCGGAGTCTATGGAGGGGTACGAGACCTCTGCCGGAGTCTATGGAGGGGTACGAGACCTCTGCTGGAGTCCATGGAGGGGTACGAGACCTCTGCTGGAGTCTATGGAGGGGTACGAGACCTCTGATGGAGTCTATGGAGGGGTACGAGACCTCTGCCGGAGTCTATGGAGGGGTACGAGACCTCTGCCGGAGTCTATGGAGGGGTACGAGACCTCTGGCGGAGTCTATGGAGGGGTACGAGACCTCTGGCGGAGTCTATGGAGGGGTACGAGACCTCTGCTGGAGTCTATGGAGGGGTACGAGACCTCTGGCGGAGTCTATGGAGGGGTACGAGACCTCTGCTGGAGTCCATGGAGGGGTACGAGACCTCTGCTGGAGTCTATGGAGGGGTACGAGACCTCTGCCGGAGTCTATGGAGGGGTACGAGACCTCTGGCGGAGTCTATGGAGGGGTACGAGACCTCTGCTGGAGTCTATGGAGGGGTACGAGACCTCTGGCGGAGTCTATGGAGGGGTACGAGACCTCTGCTGGAGTCCATGGAGGGGTACGAGACCTCTGCTGGAGTCTATGGAGGGGTACGAGACCTCTGCCGGAGTCTATGGAGGGGTACGAGACCTCTGGCGGAGTCTATGGAGGGGTACGAGACCTCTGGCGGAGTCTATGGAGGGGTACGAGACCTCTGGCGGAGTCTATGGAGGGGTACGAGACCTCTGGCGGAGTCTATGGAGGGGTACGAGACCTCTGCCAGAGTCTAAGGAGGGGTACGAGACCTCTGCCAGAGTCTATGGAGGGGTACGAGACCTCTGGCGGAGTCTATGGAGGGGTACGAGACCTCTGCCGGAGTCTATGGAGGGGTACGAGACCTCTGCCAGAGTCTAAGGAGGGGTACGAGACCTCTGCCAGAGTCTATGGAGGGGTACGAGACCTCTGGCGGAGTCTATGGAGGGGTACGAGACCTCTGCCGGAGTCCACGGAGAGGTACGAGACCTCTGCCGGAGTCTATGGAGGGGTACGAGACCTCTGCTGGAGTCTATGGAGGGGTACGAGACCTCTGCTGGAGTCCATGGAGGGGTACGAGACCTCTGCTGGAGTCTATGGAGGGGTACGAGACCTCTGCTGGAGTCTATGGAGGGGTACGAGACCTCTGCCGGAGTCTATGGAGGGGTACGAGACCTCTGCCGGAGTCTATGGAGGGGTACGAGACCTCTGCCGGAGTCCATGGAGGGGTACGAGACCTCTGCCGGAGTCCATGGAGGGGTACGAGACCTCTGCCGGAGTCCATGGAGGGGTACGAGACCTCTGGCGGAGTCTATGGAGGGGTACGAGACCTCTGGCGGAGTCTATGGAGGGGTACGAGACCTCTGGCGGAGTCTATGGAGGGGTACGAGACCTCTGGCGGAGTCTATGGAGGGGTACGAGACCTCTGCCAGAGTCTAAGGAGGGGTACGAGACCTCTGCCAGAGTCTATGGAGGGGTACGAGACCTCTGGTGGAGTCTATGGAGGGGTACGAGACCTCTGCCGGAGTCTATGGAGGGGTACGAGAACCTCTGCCAGAGTCTAAGGAGGGGTACGAGACCTCTGCCAGAGTCTATGGAGGGGTACGAGACCTCTGGCGGAGTCTATGGAGGGGTACGAGACCTCTGCCGGAGTCCACGGAGAGGTACGAGACCTCTGCCGGAGTCTATGGAGGGGTACGAGACCTCTGCCAGAGTCTAAGGAGGGGTACGAGACCTCTGCCAGAGTCTATGGAGGGGTACGAGACCTCTGGCGGAGTCTATGGAGGGGGTACGAGACCTCTGCCAGAGTCTAAGGAGGGGTACGAGACCTCTGCCGGAGTCCATGGAGGGGTACGAGACCTCTGCCGGAGTCCATGGAGGGGTACGAGACCTCTGCCGGAGTCTATGGAGGGGTACGAGACCTCTGCCGGAGTCCATGGAGGGGTACGAGACCTCTGCCGGAGTCCATGGAGGGGTACGAGACCTCTGCCGGAGTCTATGGAGGGGTACGAGACCTCTGCTGGAGTAAAGTATGATAAGTACAAGTACAGTATAGTATAGGGATAGTAGTAGTCAGGTATGAGGAGAGGACAGGTAGGAGGAGAGAACAAGTGGGAGGAGAGGACAGGTAGGAGGAGAGGACAGGTAGGAGGAGAGGACAGGTAGGAGGAGAGGACAGGTAGGAGGAGAGGACAGGTAGGAGGAGAGGACAGGTGGGAGGTGAGGACAGGTACGAGGAGAGGACAGGTGGGAGGTGAGGACAGGTATGAGGAGAGGACAGGGGGGAGGAGAGGACAGGTAGGAGGAGAGGACAGGTAGGAGGTGAGGACAGGTACGAGGGGGACATCAGGTATGAGGAGAGGACAGGGGGGAGGAGAGGACAGGGGGGAGGCGAGGACAGGTAGGAGGTGAGGACAGGTATGAGGAGAGGACAGGTACGAGGGGGACATCAGGTAGGAGGTGAGGACAGGTACAAGGAGAGGACAGGTAGGAGGGGGACATCAGGTAGGAGATGAGGACAGGTACAAGGGGGACATCAAGTAGGAGGTGAGGACAGGTACGAGGTGAGGACAGGTACGAGGTGAGGACAGGTACGAGGGGGACATCAGGTAGGAGGTGAGGACAGGTACGAGGAGAGGACAGGTATGAGGGGGACATCAGGTAGGAGGTGAGGACAGGTACGAGGAGAGGACAGGTATGAGGGGGACATCAGGTAGGAGGTGAGGACAGGTACGAGGGGGACATCAGGTAGGAGGTGAGGACAGGTACGAGGAGAGGACAGGTAGGAGGTGAGGACAGGTATGAGGGGGACATCAGGTAGGAGGTGAGGACAGGTACGAGGGGGACATCAGGTAGGAGGTGAGGACAGGTACGAGGAGAGGACAGGTATGAGGGGGACATCAGGTAGGAGGTGAGGACAGGTACGAGGAGAGGACAGGTATGAGGGGGACATCAGGTAGGAGGTGAGGACAGGTACGAGGGGGACATCAGGTAGGAGGTGAGGACAGGTACGAGGAGAGGACAGGTACGAGGAGAGGACAGGTGGGAGGTGAGGACAGGTGGGAGGTGAGGACAGGTACGAGGAGAGGACAGGTATGAGGGGGACATCAGGTAGGAGGTGAGGACAGGTACGAGGAGAGGACAGGTAGGAGGTGAGGACAGGTAGGAGGAGAGGACAGGTAGGAGGAGAGGACAGGTAGGAGGAGAGGACAGGTATGAGGGGGACATCAGGTAGGAGGTGAGGACAGGTAGGAGGAGAGGACAGGTAGGAGGGGGACATCAGGTAGGAGGTGAGGACAGGTATGAGGGGGACATCAGGTAGGAGGTGAGGACAGGTAGGAGGAGAGGACAGGTAGGAGGTGAGGACAGGTATGAGGGGGACATCAGGTAGGAGGTGAGGACAGGTACGAGGAGAGGACAGGTAGGAGGGGGACATCAGGTAGGAGGTGAGGACAGGTACGAGGAGAAGACAGGTATGAGGGGGACATCAGGTACGAGGAGAGGACAGGTAGGAGGGGGACATCAGGTAGGAGGTGAGGACAGGTACGAGGAGAGGACAGGTAGGAGGGGGACATCAGGTACGAGGAGAGGACAGGTATGAGGGGGACATCAGGTAGGAGGTGAGGACAGGTACGAGGAGAGGACAGGTAGGAGGGGGACATCAGGTAGGAGGTGAGGACAGGTACGAGGTGAGGACAGTTAGGAGATGAGGACAGGTATGAGGGGGACATCAGGGTGAGAAGGTTGAGGACATCAGGTAGGAGGTGAGGACAGGTACGAGGAGAGGACAGGTATGAGGGGGACATCAGGTAGGAGGTGAGGACAGGTACGAGGAGAGGACAGGTATGAGGGGGACATCAGGTAGGAGGTGAGGACAGGTACGAGGAGAGGACAGGTATGAGGGGGACATCAGGTAGGAGGTGAGGACAGCTACGAGGAGAGGACAGATATGAGGGGGACATCAGGTAGGAGGCGAGGACAGGTACGAGGAGAGGACAGGTATGAGGGGGACATCAGGTAGGAGGCGAGGACAGGTACGAGGAGAGGACAGGTATGAGGGGGACATCAGGTAGGAGGTGAGGACAGGTACGAGGAGAGGACAGGTATGAGGGGGACATCAGGTAGGAGGTGAGGACAGGTACGAGGAGAGGACAGGTATGAGGGGGACATCAGGTAGGAGGCGAGGACAGGTACGAGGAGAGGACAGGTATGAGGGGGACATCAGGTAGGAGGTGAGGACAGGTACGAGGAGAGGACAGGTATGAGGGGGACATCAGGTAGGAGGTGAGGACAGGTACGAGGAGAGGACAGGTATGAGGGGGACATCAGGTAGGAGGTGAGGACAGGTACGAGGAGAGGACAGGTATGAGGGGGACATCAGGTAGGAGGCGAGGACAGGTACGAGGAGAGGACAGGTATGAGGGGGACATCAGGTAGGAGGCGAGGACAGCTGTGGTATGGCGGTAGTACTGTATATACTTATCCCAGTTTACAGGACGTGACCCCGGGGAGGTCAGGGAGGAATGCGCTGAATGTGGCGCCATCTTCCAGCGCTGCAGGATCACATTCACAGGGTGAGGAAACAGATTGCTATTACAGAAACTCATTTGGCATGAAATATACGGCTCAGAAGATTGATATTTTCTGCTTATGAAACTTAACATAAAATTAAATTGCAAATATTTCTCCAAACTGCGTGAGCTGTGGCCCTAAGGCGATCCATCATGGATATGAAGCTTCGGTTCAGGTCTGGTGGGCCTGCTTCCAGCCGTGATTTATAAGGAGAGCGCCTTCATTTCATTCTCCGCGCCTTCACTGATGACTGTTTGTTTCTGGTGCCCGCTCTGGTCACATTAGAGCCAGCCCTGTACTGTGAGGAGCTCTCCTCCTGAAAGTCCCAGCAAGGACCATATTATTACATCTGTTACCGGGAAAGGTGGGTGCAAACCAATATGGCTGCCGAGTGGGCAGAGTGTGCCCGCCAATAAAGTGCCAGAGCTTGTCCCAGAGTCTGGAGCAACTCACACACCCAGTCTATGATGCCAGGGTGAGTGATGCCCCCAACCAGGCAGATCTGGGAGCTCAAATGGCAGCCATATTGGTGTCACCAAGCTTTCCCAGAGACAGATAGAGTCGAGAAATTACTGATTATAATGCCCAGAAGTGGAGGCCTAAATAATTAGATTTACTTGAATGAAACATCATTGCAAATAGATTAAAAATCTATCATTCTGTGCAGAACTGTCCGTCTCCATGGTAACAGACTACAAACCCTGCGTAGTCTGCTCCTCCAGTCACACATCCCTCCATCTCTCCTCTACTCCTTACAAACTTCAATGTATTTTATTGGGATTTTATGACAAGTCCAGTCTGTAAAATCCCAATAAAATACAGTTAAGGCTTCATTCACATGACCGTATGTGTTTTGCGGTCTGCAAATTGCAGATCCGCAAAAAAAACGGATGACGTTCTGTATGGCATCCAAGTTTCCGTTTTTTTTGCGGATCCATTGTAACAATGCCTATCCTTGTCAGCAAAACGGACAATAATAGGACATGTTCTATCTTTTTTGCGGAACGGAAATACGGACATACGGGAACGGAATGCACACGAAGTACCTTCCGTTTTTTTTGCGGACCCATTGAAATGAATGGTTCCGCATATGGTCCGCAAAAAAAAAAAACGGAAACGGACACGGAAACAAAATACGGTCGTGTGAATGAAGCCTAAAGGGGATGTATCGGTTCAGAGCTGAACCCGGACAGACCCCCACTTTCACCCAGGCAGCCCGCTCCAATGCTCTCCTTTGCCCCGTGCTGAATCTCGCAGGGCAAATTCTTTTTATGGAGATCTGGTGATGTATCGGGCTCTCCATAGGGACATGGGCTTCCCTGGAGCAGTGAGCCCTGTAAAATGGCGGTTACATCACCGGCAGCACTGCTAGGTGGAAGTCTCCTCCTAGCAGTGTGGAAATATAAACAGGCCCCTGCCCTGCACGATCCCAATGGGGTGAAAATGGGGTTATGACCGGGTTCAGCTCTGAACCTGAACTACCCCTTTAAGTTTGTGGGTATGAATACTTTGGGGCTGCAGAGCTGCGCTCTTTAATGTGCACTCTTATACTGCTCTCCTACATGATCTTACTGGGCCCCACCAATCATGTGGTAATTATGGCACTAAAGGGGTCACCACAGACCCCAGACCCTCTGCCCAGTGTATCTGGGTCCTTGATTTGCGTCTATAATACCCTCCCCCCTCCTGTAAGTGACTGTGAAGCTTTAACCTTCATGAACGCACTGAGCAGTTCATCTCCTGCAGCCGCAAGTCATTCTCTCCCCGACAGGAGGACAAAATGATTTAAGTAAATGTCAGCGGTGCGGGAGCTCGTTCTTAAATATACTCCGTCTGATTAAAATGTAAATATTACAATTAAATATAGAAGCGCCAGGAAAGTGGCCCCTCATTTCTGGGGACTTGTCAGCGGCGGAGCCCGGAGATAATAATGAGCTGACAGGGAAGCGCTCCGAGCTGAAATCAAGCCGCCGACGCTCAGGAGATCGCTGACAAATTGAATCTTCTGTAAAATGAGAGGCACTAAAGAGCGCGGCGAGGAATCCGACGAGAAAGTGTCCGTCTGCTGGACCAACGGCCTCCTCCAAAGTGAGAGCGAATTGATTTCAGGATAATGAACTCTATAACTGCGCTGGAGGCATGGAGCCGACATATAATGACTCCAGTCACATCCAGAGCTGTGCTCACAAGTGTGCCGTTATATCAGGTCATAGACACCAGTCACATCCAGAGCTGTGCTCACAAGTGTGTCATTATATCAGGTCATAGACACCAGTCACATCCAGAGCTGTGCTCACAAGTGTGCCGTTATATCAGGTCATAGACACCAGTCACATCCAGAGCTGTGCTCACAAGTGTGCCGTTATATCAGGTCATAGACTCCAGTCACATCCAGAGCTGTGCTCACTAGTGTGCTGTTATATCAGGTCATAGACACCAGTCACATCCAGAGCTGTGCTCACAAGTGTGCCGTTATATCAGGTCATAGACACCAGTCACATCCAGAGCTGTGCTCACAAGTGTGCCGTTATATCAGGTCATAGACACCAGTCACATCCAGAGCTGTGCTCACAAGTGTGCCGTCATATCAGGTCATAGACACCAGTCACATCCAGAGCTGTGCTCACAAGTGTGCCGTTATATCAGGTCATAGACACCAGTCCATCCAGAGCTGTGCCAAAGTGTGCCGTTATTCAGGTCATAGACAGTCCATCCAGAGCTGTGCTCACAAGTGTGCCGTTATATCAGGTCATAGACACCAGTCACATCCAGAGCTGTGCTCACAAGTGTGCCGTTCATATCAGGTCATAGACACCAGTCACATCCAGAGCTGTGCTCACAAGTGTGCCGTTATATCAGGTCATAGACACCAGTCACATCCAGAGCTGTGCTCACAAGTGTGCGTTATATCAGGTCATAGACACCAGTCACATCCAGAGCGTGCTCACAAGTGTGCTGTTATATCAGGTCCATAGACACCAGTCACATCCAGAGCTGTGCTCACAAGTGTGCCGTTATATCAGGTCATAGACACCAGTCACATCCAGAGCTGTGGCTCACAAGTGTGCCGTTATATCAGGTCATAGACACCAGTCACATCCAGAGCTGTGCCACAAGTGTGCCGTTATATCAGGTCATAGACACCAGTCACATCCAGAGCTAAGTGGCTCACAAGTGTGCCGTTATATCAGGTCATAGACTCCAGTCACATCCAGAGCTGTGCTCACAAGTGTGCCGTTATATCAGGTCATAGACACAGTCCACATCCAGAGCTGTGCTCACAAGTGTGCCGTTATATCAGGTCATAGACACCAGTCACATCCAGAGCTGTGCTCACTAGTGTGCTGTTATATCAGGTCATAGACACCAGTCACATCCAGAGCTGTGCTCACAAGTGTGCCGTTATATCAGGTCATAGACTCCAGTCACATCCAGAGCTGTGCTCACAAGTGTGCCGTTATATCAGGTCATAGACACCAGTCACATCCAGAGCTGTGCTCACAAGTGTGCCGTTATATCAGGTCATAGACACCAGTCACATCCAGAGCTGTGCTCACTAGTGTGCTGTTATATCAGGTCATAGACACCAGTCACATCCAGAGCTGTGCTCACTAGTGTGCCGTTATATCAGGTCATAGACTCCAGTCACATCCAGAGCTGTGCTCACAAGTGTGCCGTTATATCAGGTCATAGACACCAGTCACATCCAGAGCTGTGCTCACAAAGTGTGCCGTTATATCAGGTCATAGACACCAGTCACATCCAGAGCTGTGCTCACAAGTCCGTTTATATATATCAGGCATCATAGACACCAGTCACATCCAGAGCTGTGCTCACAAGTGTGCCGTTATATCAGGTCATAGACTCCAACAGAGCTGTGCTCACACCGTTATATCAGGTCATAGACACCAGTCACATCCAGAGCTGTGCTCACAAGTGTGCCGTTATATCAGGTCATAGACACCAGTCACATCCAGAGCTGTGCTCACAAAGTGTGCCGTTATATCAGGTCATAGACACCAGTCACATCCAGAGCTGTGCTCACAAGTGTGTGCCGTTTATATCAGGTCATAGACACCAGTCACATCCAGAGCTGTGCTCACTAGTGTGCCGTTATATCAGGTCATAGACACACAGTCACATCCAGAGCTGTGCTCACAAGTGTGCCGTTATATCAGGTCATAGACACCAGTCACATCCAGAGCTGTGCTCACAAGTGTGCCATTATATCAGGTCATAGACTCCAGTCACATCCAGAGCTGTGCTCACAAGTGTGCCGTTATATCAGGTCATAGACACCAGTCACATCCAGAGCTGTGCTCACAAGTGTGCCGTTATATCAGGTCATAGACTCCAGTCACATCCAGAGCTGTGCTCACTAGTGTGCCGTTATATCAGGTCATAGACACCAGTCACATCCAGAGCTGTGCTCACAAGTGTGCCGTTATATCAGGTCATAGACACCAGTCACATCCAGAGCTGTGCTCACTAGTGTGCCGTTATATCAGGTCATAGACTCCAGTCACATCCAGAGCTGTGCTCACAAGTGTGCCGTTATATCAGGTCATAGACACCAGTCACATCCAGAGCTGTGCTCACAAGTGTGCCGTTATATTCAGGTCATAGACTCCAGTCACATCCAGAGCTGTGCTCACTAGTGTGCTGTTATATCAGGTCATAGACACCAGTCACATCCAGAGCTGTGCTCACAAGTGTGCCGTTATATCAGGTCATAGACACCAGTCACATCCAGAGCTGTGCTCACTAGTGTGCTGTTATATCAGGTCATAGACACCAGTCACATCCAGAGCTGTGCTCACTAGTGTGCCGTTATATCAGGTCATAGACTCCAGTCACATCCAGAGCTGTGCTCACAAGTGTGCCGTTATATCAGGTCATAGACACCAGTCACATCCAGAGCTGTGCTCACAAGTGTGCCGTTATATCAGGTCATAGACACCAGTCACATCCAGAGCTGTGCTCACAAGTGTGCCGTTATATCAGGTCATAGACACCAGTCACATCCAGAGCTGTGCTCACAAGTGTGCCGTTATATCAGGTCATAGACTCCAGTCACATCCAGAGCTGTGCTCACAAGTGTGCCGTTATATCAGGTCATAGACACCAGTCACATCCAGAGCTGTGCTCACAAGTGTGCCGTTATATCAGGTCATAGACTCCAGTCACATCCAGAGCTGTGCTCACTAGTGTGCTGTTATATCAGGTCATAGACACCAGTCACATCCAGAGCTGTGCTCACAAGTGTGCCGTTATATCAGGTCATAGACACCAGTCACATCCAGAGCTGTGCTCACTAGTGTGCTGTTATATCAGGTCATAGACACCAGTCACATCCAGAGCTGTGCTCACTAGTGTGCCGTTATATCAGGTCATAGACTCCAGTCACATCCAGAGCTGTGCTCACAAGTGTGCCGTTATATCAGGTCATAGACACCAGTCACATCCAGAGCTGTGCTCACAAGTGTGCCGTTATATCAGGTCATAGACACCAGTCACATCCAGAGCTGTGCTCACTAGTGTGCCGTTATATCAGGTCATAGACACCAGTCACATCCAGAGCTGTGCTCACTAGTGTGCCGTTATATCAGGTCATAGACACCAGTCACATCCAGAGCTGTGCTCACAAGTGTGCCGTTATATCAGGTCATAGACTCCAGTCACATCCAGAGCTGTGCTCACTAGTGTGCTGTTATATCAGGTCATAGACACCAGTCACATCCAGAGCTGTGCTCACAAGTGTGCCGTTATATCAGGTCATAGACACCAGTCACATCCAGAGCTGTGCTCACTAGTGTGCTGTTATATCAGGTCATAGACACCAGTCACATCCAGAGCTGTGCTCACTAGTGTGCCGTTATATCAGGTCATAGACTCAGTCACATCCAGAGCTGTGCTCACAAGTGTGCCGTTATATCAGGTCATAGACACCAGTCACATCCAGAGCTGTGCTCACAAGTGTGCCGTTATATCAGGTCATAGACACCAGTCACATCCAGAGCTGTGCTCACAAGTGTGCCGTTATATCAGGTCATAGACACCAGTCACATCCAGAGCTGTGCTCACAAGTGTGCCGTTATATCAGGTCATAGACACCAGTCACATCCAGAGCTGTGCTCACAAGTGTGCCGTTATATCAGGTCATAGACACCAGTCACATCCAGAGCTGTGCTCACAAGTGTTGCCGTTATATCAGGTCATAGACTCCAGTCACATCCAGAGCTGTGCTCACAAGTGTGCCGTTATATCAGGTCATAGACACCAGTCACATCCAGAGCTGTGCTCACAAGTGTGCCGTTATATCAGGTCATAGACTCCAGTCACATCCAGAGCTGTGCTCAGCTAGTGTGCTGTTATATCAGGTCATAGACACCAGTCACATCCAGAGCTGTGCTCACAAGTGTGCCGTTATATCAGGTCATAGACACCAGTCACATCCAGAGCTGTGCTCACTAGTGTGCTGTTATATCAGGTCATAGACACCAGTCACATCCAGAGCTGTGCTCACTAGTGTGCCGTTATATCAGGTCATAGACTCCAGTCACATCCAGAGCTGTGCTCACAAGTGTGCCGTTATATTCAGGTCATAGACACCAGTCACATCCAGAGCTGTGCTCACAAGTGTGCTGTTATATCAGGTCATAGACTCCAGTCACATCCAGAGCTGTGCTCACAAGTGTGCCGTTATATCAGGTCATAGACACCAGTCACATCCAGAGCTGTGCTCACAAGTGTGCTGTTATATCAGGTCATAGACTCCAGTCACATCCAGAGCTGTGCTCACAAGTGTGCTGTTATATCAGGTCATAGACTCCAGTCACATCCAGAGCTGTGCTCACTAGTGTGCCGTTATATCAGGTCATAGACTCCAGTCACCAGTTAATACAGTGGGGAAAAAAAGTATTTAGTCAGCCACCAATTGTCCACGTTCCCCCACTTATAAAGATGAGGTCGGCCTGTAATTGACATCATAGGTAGACCTCAACTATGAGAGACAAAATGAGAAATCCAGAAAATCACATTGTCTGATTGTTAAAGAATTTATTTGCAAATTATGGTGGAAAATAAGTATTTGGTCTCCTACAAACAAGAAGATTTCTGTCTCTCACAGACCTGTAACTTCTTCTGTAAGAGGCTCCTCTGTCCTCCACTCATCACCTGTAGTAATGGCTCCTGTTTGTTATCAGTATAAAAGACACCTGTCCACAACCTCAAACAGTCACACTCCAAACTCCACTATGGTGAAGACCAAAGAGCTGTGGAAGGAGACCAGAAACAAAGACCTGCACCAGGCTGGGAAGACTGAACCTGCAATAGGCAAGCAGCTTGGTGTGGGAGCAATAATACAAGACCACTGATAATCTCCCTCCATCAGGGGCTCCACACAAGATCTCACCCCGTGGGGTCAAAATGATCACAAGAACCACACGGGGGACCTAGTGACTGACCTGCAGAAAGCTGGGACCAACGTAACAAAGGCTCCCGTCAGTAACACACTACACCGCCAGGGACTCAGATCCTGCAGTGCCAGACGTGTCCCCTGATTAAGCCAGTACATATCCGGGCACGTCTGAAGTTTACTAGAGAGCATTTGGATGTTCCAGAAGAGTATTGGGAGAATGTCATATGGTCAGATGAAACCAAAGTAGAACTGTTTGGTAGAACACAACTCGTGTTTGGAGGAGAGTGAATGCTGAGTTGCATCCAAAGAACACCATACCTACTGTGAAGCATGGGGGGGCAGCATCATGCTTTGGGGCTGTTTCTCGGCAAAGGGACCAGGACGACTGATCCGTGTACATGAAAGAATGAATGGGGCCATGTATCGTGAGATTTTGAGTGCAAACCTCCTTCCATCAGCAAGGACATTGAAGATGAAACGTGGCTAGGTCTTTCAGCATGACAATGACAAATGCTTATTTTCCACCATAATTTGCAAATAAATTCTTTAACAATCAGACAATGTGATTTCTCATTGTGTCTCTCATAGTTGAGGTCTACCTATGATGTCAATTACAGGCCGACCTCATCTTTATAAGTGGGAGAACTTGTACAATTGGGGGCTGACTAAATACTTTTATTCCCCACTGTATATGCAAATGAGCCTCTAGGAGCAATGGGGGCGTTGTCATTACACCTAGAGACTCTGCTTTCTATAACTGCTGCGCCCTCTGAACTTTGATAGGACCGGGTATGATGACATTTTCCCTGCCTGGTCCTGTCAATCAAAGTGCAGAGGGGGCATGCCAGTTGCAGAGAGAGCAGAGCCTCTAGGTGTAATGGTAACGCCCCTATTGCTCCTAGAGGCTCATTTGCATTTATTAAAACTTACTTTTTCTCAGCAATGCAGGCACATATGAGCATGGGACCAACACAGATGTCTTCAGCAGCCAAGTGCACATGTAACAGGTCAGAGGGACAGAACTGCTGACAGATGCCCTTTTAATCCCTCTCGTACCCCAGTCTAGGATGCACTGGATGCTCAGATGAGACTGTACAGCGCTGCACAGATCTCTGCACTGTATTCTCAGAGACGTATTCTTCATACCACGTCTGGTGCTCGGGCACGTCACATTCATCTCCGTATTCTTCTCCTCATGGATGTGTCCGGTTTGGATGCGGAATCTAATTTCTGGATAACTTCCTCCCCCTTTATAAAGGTATTTCCAGACCACAAACTGTAACCCAGTCTCAGGTCCTGTAATGGGCCGGACGTTCCCCGTATCCCAGGCGGCAGAGCAGCGAGTATATCAGCTCCGTCCTCTGCAGATCGGGCCATTGTAGCAGATGATGCAGGCTTTATGGCTACGGTCACATCCAGATGTGTAGCAGAATCTCTGGGATAGGCACATTCATGTGAATGAGACTGTAGAGATCCAGGAACCGCCCCATACACATGGATAGATGGGCTTCAGTTACAATGCAGTGCAACAGAGCATGCTCAATGCAGTCACAGCAGGGAACAGCAGCTCTGAGGGTAGAGTATGACAGAATGCAGCTCTGGATGAGAGTATAAGTGGATACTTATGCAGTATAAGACAGAATGCAGCTCTGGATGTGACTGCAGTATAAGACAGAATACAGCTCCGGATGTGACTGCAGTATAAGACAGAATACAGCTCCGGATGTGACTGCAGTATAAGACAGAATGCAGCTCTGGATGTGACTGCAGTATAAGACAGAATACAGCTCTGGATGTGACTGCAGTATAAGACAGAATACAGCTCCGGATGTGACTGCAGTATAAGACTGAATACAGTTCTGGATGTGACTGCAGTATAAGACAGAATACAGCTCTGGATGTGACTGCAGTATAAGACAGAATACAGCTCTGGATGTGACTGCAGTATAAAACAGAATACAGCTCTGGATGTGACTGCAGTATAAGACAGAATACAGCTCCGGATGTGACTGCAGTCATATAGACAGAATGCCAGCTCTGGATGTGACTGCAGTATAAGACAGAATACAGCTCTGGATGTGACTGCAGTATAAAGACAGAAATACAGCTCTGGATGTGACTGCAGTATAAGACAGAATACAGCTCCGGATGTGACTGCAGTATAAGACAGAATACAGCTCTGGATGTGACTGCAGTATAAGAAGAATACAGCTCTGGATGTGACTGCAGTATAAGACAAATACGCTCTGGATGTGACTGCAGTATAAGACAGAATACAGCTCTGGATGTGACTGCAGTATAAGACAGAATACAGCTCTGGATGTGACTGCAGTATAAGACAGAATACAGCTCTGGATGGACTGGTTAAGACAATACAGCGGATGTGACTGCAGTATAAGACAGAATACAGCTCTGGATGTGACTGCAGTATAAGACAGAATACAGCCTCTGGATGTGACTGCAGTATAAGACAGAATACAAGCTCTGGATGTGACTGCAGTATAAGACAGAATACAGCTCTGGATGTGACTGCAGTATAAGACAGAATACAGCTCCGGATGTGACTGCAGTATAAGACAGAATACAGCTCCGGATGTGACTGCAGTATAAGACAGAATACAGCTCCGGATGTGACTGCAGTATAAGACAGAATACAGCTCTGGATGTGACTGCAGTATAAGACAGAATACAGCTCCGGATGTGACTGCAGTATAAGACAGAATACAGCTCTGGATGTGACTGCAGTATAAGACAGAATACAGCTCTGGATGGACTGCAGTATAAACAGAATACAGCTCTGGATGTGACTGCAGTATAAGACAGAATACAGCTCTGGATGTGACTGCAGTATAAGACAGAATACAGCTCTGGATGTGACTGCAGTATAAGACAGAATACAGCTCTGGACGTGACTGCAGTATAAGACAGAATACAGCTCTGGATGTGACTGCAGTATATGACAGAATACAGCTCTGGATGTGACTGCAGTATAAGACAGAATACAGCTCCGGATGTGACTGCAGTATATGACAGAATACAGCTCTGGATGTGACTGCAGTATATGACAGAATACAGCTCTGGATGTGACTGCAGTATAAGACAGAATACAGCTCTGGATGTGACTGCAGTATAAGACAGAATACAGCTCTGGATGTGACTGCAGTATAAAACAGAATACAGCTCTGGATGTGACTACAGTATATGACAGAATACAGCTCTGGATGTGACTACAGTATATGACAGAATACAGCTCTGGATGTGACTGTAGTATAAGACAGAATACAGCTCTGGATGTGACTGCAGTATAAGACTGAATACAGCTCCGGATGTGACTGCAGTATAAGACTGAATACAGCTCTGGATGTGACTGCAGTATAAGACAGAATACAGCTCCGGATGTGACTGCAGTATAAGACAGAATACAGCTCTGGATGTGACTGCAGTATAAGACAGAATACAGCTCTGGATGTGACTGCAGTATAAGACAGAATACAGCTCTGGATGTGAACTGCAGTATAAAACAGAATACAGCTCTGGATGTGACTGCAGTATAAGACAGAATACAGCTCTGGATGTGACTGCAGTATAAGACAGAATACAGCTCCGGATGTGACTGCAGTATAAGACAGAATACAGCTCTGGATGTGACTGCAGTATAAGACAGAATACAGCTCTGGATGTGACTGCAGTATAAGACAGAATACAGCTCCGGATGTGACTGCAGTATAAGACAGAATACAGCTCTGGATGTGACTGCAGTATAAGACAGAATACAGCTCTGGATGTGACTGCAGTATAAGACAGAATACAGCTCTGGATGTGACTGCAGTATAAGACAGAATACAGCTCTGGATGTGACTGCAGTATAAGACAGAATACAGCTCTGGATGTGACTGCAGTATAAGAAAGAATACAGCTCTGGATGTGACTGCAGTATAAGACAGAATTACAGCTCCGGATGTGACTGCAGTATAAGACAGAATACAGCTCCGGATGTGACTGCAGTATAAGACAGAATAATACAGAATACAGCTCTGGATGTGACTGCAGTATAAGACAGAATACAGCTCTGGATGTGGACTGGTGCAGTATAAGACTGAGACAGAATCAGCTCTGGATGTGACTGCAGTATATGACAGAATACAGCTCGGGATGTGACTGCAGTATAAGACTGAAATACAGCTCGGATGTGACTGCAGTATAAGACAGAATACAGCTCTGGATGTGACTGCAGTATAAGACAGAATACAGCTCTGGATGTGACTGCAGTATAAGACAGAATACAGCTCTGGATGTGACTACAGTATATGACAGAATACAGCTCTGGATGTGACTGCAGTATAAGACTGAATACAGCTCCGGATGTGACTGCAGTATAAGATGAACAGCTCGGATGTGACTGCAGTATAAGACTGAATACAGCTCTGGATGTGACTGCAGTATAAGACAGAATACAGCTCTGGGATGTGACTGCGTTAAACAGAATACAGCTTGATGTGATGCGTATAAGACAGAATACAGCTCTGGATGTGACTGCAGTAATAAGACAGAATACAGCTCTGGATGTGACTGCAGTATAAGACAGAATACAGCTCTGGATGTGACTGCGTAAGACAGATACAGTCTGGATGTGACATGCAGATAAGACAGAATACAGCTCTGGATGTGACTGCAGTATAAGACAGAATACAGCTCTGGATGTGACTGCAGTATATTAAGGACAGAATACAGCTCTGGATGTGACTGCAGTATAGACAGAATACAGCTCTGGATGTGACTGCAGTATAAGACAGAATACACTCTGGATGTGACTGGCAGTATAAGACAGAATACAGCTCTGGATGTGACTGCAGTATAAGACAGAATACAGCTCTGGATGTGACTGCAGTATAAGACAGAATACAGCTCCGGATGTGACTGCAGTATAAGACAGAATACAGCTCTGGATGTGACTGCAGTATAAGACAGAATACAGCTCTGGATGTGACTGCAGTATAAGACAGAATACAGCTCTGGATGTGGACTGCAGTATAAGAACAGAATACAGCTCTGGATGTGACTGCAGTATAAGACAGAATACAGCTCTGGATGTGACTGCAGTATAAGACAGAATACAGCTCTGGATGTGACTGCAGTATAAGACAGAATACAGCTCTGGATGTGACTGCAGTATAAGACAGAATACAGCTCCGGATGTGACTGCAGTATATAAGAAGCTAGGAGTGAGGGGTTTACACAGTGACTGATGACACGTGGAGGACGTCTCGCTGACCTCAGAGCCTCATCTGACAGGAAGCGGACGGTCCAGTTCTGGTCCCAGTCGGCTCTTTCCTCCATATAAATTGCTTCTTTCTATAAACTCCTAATTCAATATGTGACACTTAATCTCGCGCCTCCGATCGTCTGCGTTGTATATGAGCCGGGTAATTGAAGGATGGAGAAGTCACTTAGCCGCACATTTCAGTCTTCGATTTGGGAGGGAGAAGCAGTAACACAATTACTGTTATTACAGATGTGGAGCCCATACTCCGGTCCTCGGGAATACCCAGGAGAGCACGGAGGATGGAGCCCATTAGATCGCTGCCTTTAGGGCCCGAGCTTCCGATCAATAGGGAATGAGGCTTCTTCACTTCAGAGTGTCCGCCCTGCTAATGGCCGAGCGCTCCCCTATACCGAGGCGTCTCATTTCATCCTCCACGCCTTACTGATGGAGCCAGACCAGGGCCTGGTTTTTTTTGCCCGATGTGAGGTACTTTTTTAATGCCGCCATTTAATGCTCCACATACTGTGCTGCAAAAGTGTAAATGTGGGGTGTAACGGAAAGAAAGGTTTTGTTCACACGGTCTTCTGTTTGCGGCAAAACTGACCCATGCCCTTCGTTCTCTGGGTCAGTACGATTACAACGATACCCCTTATGTTTGTTATGTTTAAATAGTGTAAAAATAAATGTAAACTTTGAAAGAAAATTTTTTTTCTTACATCGTCATATTCCAACCCCCGTAAGTTTTTTTTAGTTCCATCCACTGAGCTGTTTAGGGGCTGATATTTTGTGGCACAATCCATAGTTTTTATTGATACCATTTTGGAGTGTGCTTGACTTTTTTATCACATTATATCACATTATCAAGAGAAGTAGTGAAAAAATGGTAATCATCCACTTTGACCCTTTTTCTGTCACGCAATTCTCCGTATTGGAAATTTTTTTGATATTTTAAAAGTACGTCCGTTTTCGGTCGCAGTGATACCCATGATGTTTATATTTATTGTTATTTAGGTATTTATTTTTTAATTATACAGAAAGGGGGGCGGTGATTTAAACTTTTATATTTTTTATATATTTTTTAACTTTTTTGTGATTATTTTAAGGCTCATATATGAGATAGATAATGTTTTTTAATTTTTCATTTTGAGCAATCAGGGATTTTTAAAACTCCATTTTAAGTCCCTTTTGCTCATTTCTTATCCAGGCCTGCCATCTGGTGGCCAAACTAAGAATTGCAGATTGAAGATCAGTGAGGTTTACAGCTTTCAGATCGTGTGCAGATACCCCGATTGACCACATGGGGCGTCTGCGCAACACCGGGTTTTAGAGGTATTAGATGACATCATCTCACGTGATCACGGCATCTAATGCCTTTAGTTACCGATTGCCGATATCGGTAAGTAGCAGCAAGTCTCTGCTGTTTGAGCGTTTTTTTTTTACACATCAGTTCTGCGTTGCGTGAAAAACGCAGCATGTTCTATATTCTGTGTTTCTCACGCAGCCCTGGCCCCATAGAAGTGAATGGGGCTTCAGTGAGAAACACATCATATCCTGAAGCAAGTGCGGATACAATGTGTTTTTCACTGACGGTTGCTAAGAGATGCTGTTTTTAAACCTTCAGTTTTTTATCACGAGCGTGAAAAACGCATCAAAACGCATCGCACCCACGCAGAAAAAACTGAACAACTGAACGCAATCGCAGACAAAACTGACTGAACTTGCTTGCCGTCACGCTCGTGTGAAAAGGGCCTTAAATCGTTACCGGCAGGCGGGCCTGAGGACTGGAATAGAGGACCGCTGCCCTCGGGGGGCTCAGCCTGTAATCACTAGGACCATACTTCTGTAGAGAATTCTTATTACAATCTGTCAGAAGGCTGAGTGACAACCAATATGGCCGCCATTACCACAATACGCCTGTCCATGTCTCCTATGGCTCGCCCCACTTCTGTGCTGCTGGGTAACAACCCCTTGGAGGCTGTAACGTCAGATGATCCTGGGACTTGTTTCCCCGACCAGTCAGAAGCGATGGCTCGTACACATCTGTCCAGTCAGTGATGCAGTATGGGCCTCACCTTAGACACTCTCCATCGCTCTGAGGCCTCTGACTGACGGACACTTTCTCACCTTCCAGGCTCTTGGTGACCCCGGCGGCCGCACTGATCTCTTTGTCCAGACCTGGAATATAAGCGAGATGAAGGCCGTGACTCGGGGTAAGAAGCGGAAGAGGAGCCGAGAGCTCAGGGATGACACGGTACCTCGCAGAGTCTCCTGACAGTCACTCAGTTCTCCCTGGATCGCGGTCCTCTGCCGGTGAAGAGCGTGAAGATGGATGTTCTCACCTCTCAGGGTTTCTATTTCTAGGAGGGAAAATAATACGGAACGGAGGTGGCGGCGGCCAAACACTACAGGCGGTTAGTATGGAATTAGAGGTGAGTAACCTGCATCTGAGGAGGCCGGAGCCACTTATAAATATACTGCAAGTATCATGTAATTGTACCGCCATGACGGCCTCCTGGTGGCACCGGGGCCCTGGAAATGGAGGAAATGGACGGATTTCTGTACTGCTCTACAAGTGCCACAACGGCACTTACTGAGGAGTAATAAAATACTACTGAGGATTTCTAAAAATACTACAGAGGAACCGTAAATACTACAGAGGAACCGTAAAATACTACAGAGGAACCGTACAATACTACAGAGGAACCGTACAATACTACAGAGGAACCGTAAAATATTACAGAGGAGCCGTACAATACTACAGAGGAGCCGTACAATACTACGAGGAACCGTAAATAA
>ONZH01002271.1:0-106365 GCA_900303285.1 Rhinella marina
CTAACTTTTCAGACGGTGGGTATAACAGCAGGTATTTTAATAATTTTGCCAGAGAACGCACAGTACAGTTGCCAATTATATAAGGCCTAATATTTTAGAGTTCAAGGTACACAGCCGTGTACTAACTTTTCAGACGGTGGGTATTAACAGCAGGTATTTTAATAATTGTGCCAGAGAACGCACAGTACAGTTGCCAATTATAAGGCCTATATATTTTATAGTTCAAGGTACACAGCAGTAGTGCCAAATATAGTTTGGTATGTAGCAGAGCACCTAATACACCACTAATGCCTCTCTCTGTCCCTACTCCAGCAGCTATCCCTGAATACAGCAGCCGTTCTCTGTAAAGTCTATATTGTAGTAAGCTATCACTGAAGTGCACTATAGTAGCCCTGATAAGGGCTTTTAATCACGCTCCTGCCTGTCCAACAGCTAAAACCTGTCTCTCCCTTCTCCAGCCTCTGTCCCTGACTAAGTTCACGCAGCATATGCGTACGAGCAGGAAGAGCTGAGTTTTTAATATTCGAGGTCACATGGTTTTTCCAGCCAATCCATGTAGACGCCGTTTTCGCGCTGCCAGCGTGCTCAGCGTGCCTGTCATACCCCCCTGCATGGTGATTGGTGGAAAAAGAGCGCCAGGGAAGGTGGGAGGGGAAACGAATTATAGGTGCGCCATCGCCGTTATACTCGAAAGAAATCGAGTACGCCGAATATCGTAGTATTCGATCGAATACCAGCTCGATCGAACACTACTCGCTCATCTCTAGTAATGATGTAAAATTGCCCATAAATTTTAATCCTTTAACAAAGTGTTGTTACAAGACCTATCCATGGATAAAACATTTTGGTAATTATGCGGGCTGCCTCCGTGAATTTTGTGGATTGAGCCACAGCACAAGATTTTAGTGATTTTTTAAAACTGGAAAACCCCTTTTTAAGGCCCTTTCTTTATCTCCAAACTAGTGTGCCATATACACTTCTATTTCACCAGATGAACAAGTCTTTTGCTAAGTTATTGGGTGATCAGTGCCACCTTTCCTACTGGCACAGCATTGGGAATGAGCATTCGTAGTAACTATATATCACTCCGCTCAGCTTCTCCTGCTCTATAAACATGGTGCTTTCAGATTCCATTTCATTTTTGGGTGACAGGTCCTCTTTAACGTGCCATATAAATTTCTATTTCACTAGATGAACAATTGTTTTGCTCGGTCATCGGGTGACCAGTGCCACCTTTCCTACGAGCACAGCATTGGGAATGAGCGTGCGTAGTAACTATATATCATTCTGCTCAGCTTCTCCTGCTCTATAACATGGAGCTTTCAGATTGTATTGCATTTTTGGGTGACAGGTCCTCTTTAATGTGCCATATAAACTTCTATTTCACCACATGAACAAGTGTTTTGCTCAGTCATCAAGTGATCAGTGCCACCTTTCCTATGGGCACAGCATTGGGAACGAGCGTTCATAGTAACTATACTATTGCTCTCAACTCCTCCTACTCTATAACACGGTGCTTTCAGATTCCATTGCATTTTCGGGTGTCAAGTCCTCTTTAATGTGCTATATAAACTTTTATTTCACCAGATGAACAAGCGTTTTGTTCAGTCATCGGGTGATCAATGCCAACTTTTCTACGGGCACAGTACTGGGAACGAGCGTTCGTAAATAACATTTGTTCCTGATAATCTTCCTGACAACTGGACGATGTAAATCCAGCTTAAGCCTTGCATTCATACTTTTATCATAACCTCTTTATAGTTCTGATAACATAAGTGTAAAAATGTGAAAAAAAAAACACATATTAGCAAATTTCCTCCCTTCATCTATCAGATTTATGACCTGTTATGTACAGAGGCTTCCTGCGAGTCAGTTACTCTTTGCACCACTTGTCTGATGTAAGAACAAATCCTGTGTGACAACCGCATTAATTCCTTTAACTGAGAGTCCAGAATGGAGGCCCATAAAACACGTTCCTCAGGGCTGACTTTTGGCTTGCTCCTTTACACACCATATAAATCTCAGGTCAGTGCTAGTGATCACTATTCATAAATCTGCCACTGTCATTATGATCGCCCAGATGTGACAGATTGTTGTGACCCTGGGGAAAGAGATGCAAATACAGCATGTATCTAGGGTATTACTATGGCAACAGCATCTTCCTATTCACGGGAGTTGTGCTCCGTCGCTTTTGTACAGACGAGAGCCTTAAAATATGGAGCTGGGTGCACGTGCTATAGAAGTAGCCTATGCAGCTTCTAAGGTGTCCGTGGAGGAGGTGGGAGAGCTATAGAGCACTATAACAAAAGAAAGTTATGATGTGACTGGTTGATATTGGCAACAAAGACATTTGTCCTTCAGACAGTCTTATAAAGTCGCCTCACTTTGTCTTAATTTATACTTAAAAATAACCCGTCACCTCTCCTGACATGTTTGTTTTAGTAACTACTTGCATTCCCCATGTAGTTTTTGAAAGAATTGCCAGCAGTCTGCAATCAAGGTTCAACTGGGTGTTACCAGCTGGGCGTGTGTCCCTGCACAATCTGACACCATTCAATATGTGTTGCCAGAGCCAAACTGTGCAGGGACACCCCCCCAACTGGTAACACCCAGTTGGACCTTTAATTACCTTTACTTTACTGGCAATGCATTCATAAACTTTGAGAAGGTATTACTGAGGAATGGGAGTCATAAGAACAGATACTCCAGAATAGTTATTACATGGGGAATACAAGTAGTTACTAAAACAGACATGGAAACCTGGAAACACTGGTAGACACAGGAACCGATTTCAACTAACACGTGGAAAATGTTGGATTCATAAATACTGTATACCTAGGCAGATAATGGAAAACGCTATGGACACACATGGCCAGCTTTCCAAATTAAATGCTGAAACCTGATCTGAAGAAGGTATCGTGTAGGACCCCCCCCCTTCCCCCCTAATTTTCTTTCTCTGTTCTGCCTTCTCATCTGTGCATTAAGATCAATGATATCACCATATTATTCCATCTCTGCTCCACTATACACATAAAATGAGCTACAGGCTGGACGCACCAACCCTTACAGAGATTACGTTTCATTAGGCATAATGTATCGGCAGTGGTAAAAACGGAACATTTCAGTGGTGCTTATGGTTTAGATGATGTTATTATTCTGTGATATAAAGTTTAAAGGCCACTAAACCTAAAATTAAAGAGTTTTTTTTAAAATGAATGCCAAGCTATGAAAGGTTCAAGATATTACCATCGGAAATATCTGCTACCCTAAATACAGTATTTATGCTGCAAAGTAAAACGCAAAGGGTGGATGAGCGCTCATATTTAGAGACTAGGAAAATTCAATTAGTTGCGAAGCAGAATTTCTTCCTGCTTCGTGGTAACAAATCAATTTTCCCTAAAATGGCGGTAAAAAAAACCCAAAACCATAGTCACGGTCATCTTAATTGAAGATCCCATGCGAAATCTCGTGCGTGGTGACGTATGACGTCACCACATTGGCCAGCGCGCTGACGTCATCACACACCGTGCGAGATTTCATGCTGGATCTTCAATCAAGATGGCCACAATTGACTCTTCACGATGGATAAGGCATTTTTAATTTGTCAGATTAACTCCTGGCAGCCCTCAGTGGTCATCACAGATGCCACAATCAGAGATGAACGTGGCATCTCAGGGGTTCTACTCGCAAAGAAATGCACTTTGTGATGAAGTACAGTAAGTTGCCACAAAGCAAATTTCTCTTTGAAATTCGACAAAGCAGCAGAAACACATTTTTGAGAACTTCTCTCATCTCTATACAGGATAACATGATGCTGAATGACAGTGTTCCCAGGTTAATAAATCAATGAAAGCCAACCTGTGTTGCCACTTGTGTTTAGCCAGTTGAACATTAGAAATTTATGGCATTCGATGTTTCCAGCAGTAGTAGAAACCTCCATGCTGAGTGGTTGGCCTACATATTTTGACTTATTTTTTCCCTAGGCATCTTTCTTTTCTCATCTAGTGCTACAAGGATCAGGATGCGCTGCCCATCATCTACCAGTTGTCCAACCAAGAATGAACCAGCAGCACCATCAAAACCTAAAAAATCACCAAAGCATAAAACTATAGATGTTCTTTCTACTAAACCACTGGCACTGCATATTTTGAATTGTTTTTTCCTAGGCATCTCTTTCTTTTCTCTTCTAGTGCTCCAAGGAACAGGATGCACTGGACATCATCTACCAGTTGTCCAACTAGGAATGAACCAGCAGCACCATCAAAACTTCAAAATTACCAAAGCATAAAACTATAGATGTTCTTTCTACTAAACTACTGGCAGTACATATTTTGAACTGTTTTTCCCTAGGCATTCTTTCTTTTCTCTTCTAGTACGCCAAGGAACGGGATGTGTTGGCCATCATCTACCAGTTGTCCCACTAAGAATGAACCAGCAGCACCATCAAAACCTAAAAAATCACCAAAGCATAAAACTATAGATCAGGGGTGCACAACCTTTTCTGGTTGGGGGCCACATTGCCTGACTGAAGGAATCCCAAGGGCCGAAAATAAAAGTTAAAGCGCTATTACCAATTAATATACTGTCTTTATGGTGTATTGTACATACAGTATATACTATAAATGTCTGGTTATGCCTCCAGAATTTCCATCTAATGGGAGAATACATGAAAAATGCACGTGAGCAGCCAAAAGACATAGACATACATGTCTGTCACCAAATGGTTGTGGGCCGCACAGAATGATATCGAGGGCCGCATGTGGCCCCCGGCATATTTTGACTTGTTTTTCCCTAGGCATCTCTTTCTTTTCTCTTCTAGTGCTCTAAGGAACGGGAAGCGTTAGCCATCATCTACCAGTTGTCCAACCAAGAATGACCCAGCAGCAAAAACCTACAAAAATTACCGAAACATACTACAAATGTTCTTTCTACTAAACTACTGAAGAGGTCTCGCGGACTGTTCACACTTAGTGCAGCAACAACTAAATGAGCCAGGTCAGAGCACACACAATAAAAATAGGTGTGCACTGTGAAAATCAAAAAGTTGAAGGCACATATCATGTAATTCAGCTGAGACCTCCAGTGAGAAATTTCACTCCTCTCTGGTGCATTTCTCTTCTATATGCATATAAATGTCCCAAGGTTCAAACTAGTTTTTATCCACAGCCAAGTTCTCCCTCTCTAAAAAAAGGAAAAAGCACACCACATAGACCACATAAATGGTGAAATACTACTGGGATAAGGATTAGCTTATGATTTTATTATATTCACAGGATAAAAAAAGGTAAAAGCAAAAAACACCTGAAAAATCACACGCCCGACTCGAGTTTCACATGAGAATTTTTTGTGTATAACAATTCGAATATGATTTTATTAAAGACACACTCTATAAAAAAAGATTAAAGCATAGAACACATGCAAAAATCACACACCCAACTTGAGTTTCACACACAGGTTCTTCTGGAGCTTCTTACAATGCCCCAAAAGATGCTGTCTGTGACACTTGAGTCGTGCATGTGATTATTACATCTGTTGTATGCTTTTATTTTTTTATCCTTTGAATATAATAAAATCATACCTGGATTTTTTTCCCAGTGGAATTTTGACCATTTCTATGTCCTGTGTGGTGTGCTTTTTAAAATTTTTTTTTTTACAGAGGGAGCACTTGGCTGCGGATGAGAACCAGTTGGATCCCTGGGACATTTGTATGCCTATAGAAGAGCGACACAACGGAGGAGTGAAAGTCCTTATTGTGGGTCTCCGCTGGAGTACATGATAAGTGAACTCAGCTGGAGGTAACTGAGAATTGGTTGCTGTGTGTCAGACTTTATGCTCCTATCCGCAAAGGCCCATATGGCATAGGTAGGTTAGCGTTAGGTCCCGTGCCACTTGAGATACCTTGACGGGGTGCGCGGGCTCCGGTATGTTCTTGATATAAGAATATATTGGCAAAAGTCTCATTTTAATATCAGTGTGAGGGTTTAGCCATATATTGTCATTTGCATTTACCACTGTAGTGCACCATTTTCAGTGAATTTTTGTACATGATAAGTGTCTTCAACTTTCTGTTTTTCACAGTGCACACTTATTTTTTTATTATAGTTTTGGCATAAAATGAGCCTCAAAAAGTTGCAATTTGAGCAAATAAATTCGACTTTTTATGGAAAATTGCATCTATTCCTGCTCAGAGAACAATTCACTCCAACAATATTTTTTTAGACTGATATATGAAACATAGATTTGCTTGTGTGCACACTGTTCCTCTGATTTTAAAAGTTTTATCCTCATGGATTAAAATAAACTGTGGCATCAGAAGTGAGATGTTCTACCCTAAAAACTTGGCTTCTAGGGGAAAGTATGGCGTCTTAAAAAGTTACCATGTTCATGAAATTTAGGTATCACATTTAATTTCATTGTAGGAATTTATTTGCAGGTAGAGATTACAGATGGATTAAGCTATAGTAGGATTACACGTGGTGATTGCCTTGACATTAAAACTTGTAGGATATATCCACCATGGCAGATATTTTAAGCATGTTTAAATGAAAAAGAAACACAAAGTCTTCAAATTCAGCCATAAAACCTACAATTTCTAGAAAATAGCCATGAATGCATAAGGACTTAATCCTATTCTCCTGCTGATACAAGGGATGAGAACATTATGGACAAATATGGGGCACTGTGCACAGCTTCTGCCAAATCATCAGGTATACAGTATATTCATGTATTGACAATGTTCTCTTAGAAAGTATATTTAATCATGAAAATTCCTTCTCCCCATGGAGATTAAAATTTAATTGTATACAGAGGCTGGTTTGCTTTGCAGAAGAAACCTGTACAAACATAGAAAATGGTGTTCTGGTAGGGAATCATACTGGAGGCAAGAGTCAGCTAATTCAACCCTTTCTTCCTCATGGATTTATGTCCTTTTTTCTATCATAAAACTTCTTGGTGGACTCAAAGGGGTTTCACAGAATATTGATACTGATGACCTGTTCTTTGGATAGGTTATTAGTAGCTGATCGCGGTAGGGGTCAACATCCGGGAACTCCGCCAATCAGCTGTTTCAGATGTCACAGACACTAAGCACTGCGGTTTTCTCTGTACTTACCGGGCACAGCGTCATACATTGTACAGTACGTTAGTATCGTGTTCAGCTCCATTGAAGTGAAGGTGGATCAGTGCGATACCAAGCACAGCCGTTATACAATGTACGGCGCTGTTCCTGGTAAGCACAGAGAAAGCTGCAGTGCCCAGCGCCGATGCCTTCTCAGACAGCTGGTCAGCGAGGGTCCCGGGTGTTGGACTCCCACCGATCGAATACTGATGACCACTCACATGTCCCCTCTCCTGACATGTCGGTTTTAGTAAAAACCGCATTCCCCATTCCTTTGTTATTCCTGCTGACAGTTATGAATGAATTGATTGCATGGAAGGTCCAGATAGGTGTTAGCAGTTGGAGGTGTGGCCATGCAGAGTCTGAAACTACCCAATCAGTGCTGCCAGTGCCAGACTATGCAGGGACACAACTCCAACTAGTAAGGCCCATCTGGACCTTCACTGCAGATTTCATAATTATCTGTTGATTTCATATTAATACATTTCTCTATGTGTTTTCTGTACTGAGGACTGGTCCCTGTGAAATAATTTATTGAGCACACTTTATACTAAGCAATCTTGCTGTTTTTCACCCTTATATGGCTTTATTATAAATGTGTTTAATTAAATACGTGATATAGTTATTAATAAAATTTCAGTTTGAACTCTGCCTTGTTTACCTTAAACATGCACACAAAAAATCAAAGGTACTGCCATGGATGTGTGAGGCATCTGATCCTCCAGGGCGTGGCCAGGAACCGACGCATAATGAGTACAGAGAAGACTGCGGCAAAGCATCAAGATTTCTGTTTTGGAGTGGGTTTCAGAGGTGGGACCGGCATAATCAGATGGGCAAACCTCTCTAACCCCTGCAAGAGGGCATGGTCTTCCCATTTGGAGTCACCGGTTAATGTCCAACAAAAGAGTCAGTGATTGAAGACCATTTATTAAACTGTTGTGTAGTCAGGAACGTAGTCCTAGGCCATCACCAGAAAAGAGGTCACAGTGCGACAACCCAAAGGATAGACAGAAAAGCAGTGATAGGCATAGGTCCACATATTGGCGCCCTATCCTCTCACAATTATCCAGCACTTGGAGCACATGTTCTGCCATCATCCCCCTTACTATGCCCCTGATCTAATCAAATCGTTAACAATGTAGATCTGAAATTGTTGTCTTCCCGAGTCATTGTGCATCTAATGTGCAAAAGCAGCTACTTCCTGGGTTTGAATATCTTTATGTTCTAGCGGCACAGCGTAAAGTGACTGGCAATACATTACAGTCTAAAAGACAGAAAAACAATAGAAAACACAGCTGCGGCTCCAGTTATAAAACCAAAATGTGAATTATTGTCTGCTAAATATTATTCATACCGCTCTCAGCCATCCTCTTCCAATGTTAGAGTCAAAGATATTTTTCAAATTAGACAATTTTGACAGTGGAATTTCCTTTTAAATACACATGAAGCACGTTCTAAGGCGCGTTTCACTCGCTAGAATTGTCAATACTATACTTTAGGATGTAAGCAGACAATTATGACTCTCATCCATCAAAAATATACCCGGCACTCAAATAGGTACAGCTTCCAATGTTTCAATTTTCGCTTCAAATTTCCCAGTAACTACAATGCATCTTCCCAATTTTTCCGTGGCTGGCAGCATTAGATATTTTTATCCGATTGCCAAATATAACGAGATCTGAAATGTCCTTATCACGAGAGGCTGTGGTGCAGCAGAAACTTTATGAGCCACAACTGACATTTGAAATTCACCCAAAGGAGGGTTTATGAGGCCTTAAATTGTAGGTCACGGGTGGAAGCCTCTTCAAATTGTTCATAAAATATTTTGTCAGTTCTAGGAGAACAATGGTGTCTATCTGTTAGGTGATTACTCTTGATTTTCCGAGCAGGCAAGAGAATGTTTGAGAATGTCGCGTTGACAGGAAGTCTAAGACCCAAATTTACCTGAATACGAGTTCTTAACCAAGGCAACCGCATAAGAGGTTTCCATGTTGATGTGGATGCAATATGCAACGATTCTCCTGGGAGGCGCAGAAAGATAGCCTCACATCTCCGGCAGCAATTTCGGCAAGCTGTTCCAGCACAGAACAGCCTGCCGGGACTCTCCAGATCCGGTACTGCCGGACGCACCCAAAATGTCCACTGGCCCCATTAACTATAATGGGGTCTGGCAGATATCTGGCCACTATCGGCAAAAATGTAGAGAATCAGACGGACAGAAACCACTGCACACTGCAGTTTGTGTCCAGCCAATTACTGGCATTCTCTGACTGAACTGAGTGCCGGATTACAATGTGCACAGATGTGAAACTAGCCTAAGTCTATCTTTGACAATAATAAGGCCCAGTTGCAAGGCCTATAATAAAGTGCAGCGCTTCCTGAGTAGCAGAGTATGGACAACAGCAATGATGGGGGTTGTGGTACACCTGCTCTCTGTCTCTCTAATGTCTCTCTGCAGAACCGTATTAAATGCTTCTGCAAATTCCCAGGCTGAAGGGTGTAGATTTAAGATACGGATTGCCAGACTGTCTCTAAGCATGGAAGAACACAACAGCAATGTTTCCTCTCCCAAAAGTAAGGTCTCTCTCTACCATAAACGTACAAGCTGCATCTGGCTGACTGACACCAGTGTACGGCCTTGTAGATTCTGAACCTTCTAAATTTCCTTTTCTCTCTCTTTGGAACACTCTGCTGTAGAAAATGCTTCCTTGGCTGTAGATGTCTTAGAGGTGATGGTTCTTTGAGCTTGGGCTAGCCCAGAGGAGCTTGTACATGTAGGTCCTCACTCTAGCACACCTAGACTCACACTACACATTGACTAACCAGAGGGTGAACCCAAGTTCATCTCCTGGCAACCTAAGCAAAGGTTAACTCTAAACTGTCCATAGAATGCTATTAGGTGTACAAATACAATGAATTAGAACATTTCATTTAACAATGCCACATAAAAACAATTACCCTTTTGCAGTAACCCTGTTCTGGGGTACTGCAAATACAGATGTCTCCAACCTCCAGCTCTATAGCAGTTTTGACGCCACTACTCTCAGCATGCCCTATCATCTTCAGAATGTCAGAGAACGCTGGGAATTGTAGTTTAACAACAGCTTAAAAAGAGACCATAACTGAAATACAGTATACAGGTTCCTCTGTAGGACTGTTTTCCAAAAAATCCTACTGAATTTATTGCTTCCTACAAAATTCAATTTTATTTATTAAAGTACTATATTGAATTGTAATAGCTAACATTTTCTGTTTTTTTATTTGGGTCAAAGGGCACATGGCAGCTGTGTACAGTTTTCTTCTCTTTGCCTGCAGCCTCCTTTAGGCTATTTTCACATCTCTATCAGCAGTGTCCGTTCACGGTTTCCAATGGGAGGTAACCTCGGATATGTTTAATGGATACCACCCATAGGTACCTATGTTTAAAAATGTATGTTGCTTTTTTAATAGATGCATATTTATAGAATAGCGCAGTCAGATGCACTATTTAAAAAAATTAAAACCCTGTCACTACCATCGCCAGCAGACGTAATTCTCTGTGTACCTGCTGGCGTCCGGTTGCCAGGGAGATGGTCTAATCTCCCACATCAGGTATTCTGACGCCACAGGTCACGAGTCGCCGGGCGTGTCATGTGACCAGCAGTGCATCATGTGACCAGCAGTGCATCATGTGACCAGGAAGTGCAGGGGTATTTAAACAGGCAATCTGAATGGTTCTATATACCTCACCAGTGCTTTGGATTGTAGAATGTTCTGACCTCCTGACTTCTGACTTTGGCTACCACTTTGGACCCTAATTCTTAGATTCTGATTTGGTTTTTCTGCATCTCTTGGTTTGACCCTGGCTTGGTTCTTGGACTCTCTTCTGCCTGACATATTTGGACCTGGACCTGACTGCTCCTGTATGACCTTGGCTTGGTTTGGACCTTGGATTGTTTAGTGATCCGATTTCCAATCTGCCTTCATTGTTCTCTCTTGGTTTTGATCTGGTACGTTTGACTCTGAGTACTCTGGTTCAGAGTTTTTCTCAGTATTTGTGTGCCTGTCTGTTGCTTTGTTTATAGTCCCTCCCCCCGATTTTCCTTGATAAGCCCCAGCATGTAAATAAACAGGGACCGTCGGCCAGTTGTGGTCTGCTACCTAGGGCAGTCGTGCAAGTAGGCAGGGACAGAGGTGCAGGTGGAATTTAGTGTTTACTTGTTCCCCCCATGACAAACCCTGGCAGATTCCACCAAATGGAGGGCAAAAGAACAATTTTTTTCACCTTTGTTGGCATAATGGGGGTCTATGGGTCAGCATAACTCCGGGTGCATATAGTGAACATGCATTACAGCTGTCTCTGAAAATCAGGGACAGTCCCAGCAAATGCGGGACACTTGGCAACTATGAACAGATGTATTAGGCCTAGTGTATTAGGGACCAGTCAAGAGTAATTAGCTGATATACAGCCTATATACTAGCTTTCCTGTTGCCTACAAAAATTAAGGTTTCATGCACACATCGCAAACTGTGCTCCGCAATGAATGTAACTGTCTGTGGACACTGACCCATTCACTTGAATGTGGTCCACAAACTGCATCCGATGGTACGCACCACGCGTGCACTACTTTTTTGCGGCGTGGAGGCACGGACAGAAAACTTCCGATCTGTGCCTCTGTTCTGCACCTCACTGTATCTCCCAAATTGTGGACCCATTCAAGTGAATGGGTCCCCAATCAGATTCCAGCCTTTATTTTTTAGAGCTTCTTTAGAAAATGAAAGGTGGAATCTGATTGGTTGCTATGGGCAACTAAGCCAGTTTTCCTTAACACTAGTTTTGATAAATTTCTCCGTAAGTCTCTGATTTAACCCAGGTAGGGTAATAGCTACAGATAAGCAGCAGGACAAGGCTCTCAGCCCAGCATAGCCGCCTCCACTTATAGAGGCCTTCATAATGAGATTCTATTGATTATTTTAATACTTAAGAAGATGGATTGATTGATCTCTGCTACGTTCTTATTTTCCCAGTAGGTAAGAAGGAACATATGTACCTGTTCCATGTTATCTGCTGCATTTTCCAAGGAAGCTACTTTCATCAGAGACTGGTGCAGGGTACAGAGACATAGCCATCTCTTACTAAGACATGGGGGGAATTTATCAAACTGGTGTAAAGTAGAACTGGCTTAGTTGCCCATAGCAGCCAATCAGATTCCAAAGGAGCTCTAAAAAATAAAAGGTGGAATCTGATTGGTTGCTATGGGTCACTAAGCTAGATTTCCTTTACGCCCATGGCCCCATGGTGTTCACAAATATGGCCACTGAAGTTCATTTCATACTGCTGTGAGAGGGAAAATTGCTAATGAACCCTTCCACACTTTGAGATGGTTTTGCCAGTCATATCTTAAGTCTGTGCCTCATAGCCTGGAACTACAACTGCATACCTAAGATTCTGTAGGGAGACTTTAGAGAGGAGTACTACAGCCCCCATCAATAGTGCTGTCCATATAGTGCGACTGGGGAAGAATTACTCTGTGATCTACTTGGAATTGTGCCTCGCTACTGCTGGATGTACTAAAACTCCTATCTTGTACTTTAGTAAAGCGGCAAGGAGGTAATAAAGTAAGCGGCAAGGTGGTAATGAGGTAAACGTCAAGGAGGCCAATGAGCGATGCGGCCTCAACAAGCAATTGATCGGCAATGGGCCTGGGAGTCGGACCCCCACCCATCAGATACTGATGCCCTATCCTGAGGACAAGTCATCAGTATAAAACACTTGGAAAACCCCTCCAAATCCCAGAACACCCCTTCATAAAGGTCAGCTTTTATATGCAGACTTTTGCAAGGCACTGTACGTTCCTGCATTTATGCACGTATATTATCAATAAGAAATGTTTTTTTATATTCAGAAAAAAAGAGAAAGAGGCCATTTTACCTCAAGGTCTTTTTTTTCTCCTAAGGCTAGGCTGACTCTGCGTTATACAATCTCTGAAACAGGTTATTTGTTTTCTCTATTCTAAGGAAAAAATTCAGCACATTTTCACATTTGTGTGGAAGAAAAAAAAACATAATTATCAGGAAATACATTTTCCCAATTCCCTCTAATTTAATTCCTTTCAGCACGTCTCCATTTTGACCCCGACGCACGATCCACTGTGCGTGGTTTGAGTCCGACCAGATGAAAGTCATTACAAACTTGATAGTATTTCTCTAGGCCTGTGTTAGCAAGATTCAATTTCTTCTTTTTTTTTTTTCATCTGCAAAAATCTCCAGCAGGAGAACGGCAGAAAAACTGATGGGCCAAGAAATGTACATTAGTCTACAAAATAATACATCAAAATGGCGGCTTCTGGGTGACTGAAGGTAAGGCTCGGCTGAATGGCAGAAGGCAGGACTCCTCATTTTACAACAGCACAAACAAAATCCTCACTCCTGGATCCCAATCAATTATGGTCTCGTACCATCAGCCCCTTTCCGACAGCTGGCGCTGAACCGCTTATCACTAGTTCCAGCTTTAGATTTCCCCATAGACTTTAATGTGATGGTTTAGCTAAAAAACTGAGATATAACAATATCGTGAATAATGCGTAAAACAGGTCTGTCAGCAGCGGCATCTTTAGTGGTTGTCACTGTGTGTTATGGTTAAAAACAACCCAATTTCTTGTCTCATCGTCGAGTACAAGCAATTCCCATTTTGAACCATTAAGCATATCGTTGCAGTGACTTTATGTTAGTCTTAAACATGGCAATGCTGTACTGTCACACTTTAAAGGGTCACTTTACTTTCACAAAATTTAACTTCATTTAATAGAGAATGGTGTAAATAGCAACTTTCTAAATGACTTCATTTAAAAAATATGCCTGCATCCACCTGAAAAAAGCTGTACAGTTATGGCCACTAGAGGTCTCACTTCCATCTAATTTGCAGTCCACTGCCTCTTGGCAGGCTAGATCCGTCCATAGCAACAGACACAGAGGAGACAGCTCACAGGAGATGGGGGCATGTCAGAGCTAGCTACGATCCTCAGCTTGACTAAACAACTATGCTGCTTTAGACGATTATAGGAGCCTCCTGTGTGTCTGCAAGTGTAATTTCCCCCTCATTATCAGTTTTGTAAGCTCCGGAGCTGAAAACAAACATAACGAGAAATAACAGAAAGGACGTCGGAGCGGTACAGTGCTGTCAGATTTCAAAGAAAGGATAAAGCCTCTGCTTCTGAGTGAAATGCACCTAGCTGTGCAACTGAAACAGGGACTAATACATCTGAAAGAGAGATTAGGGAAGCCCAAAAAAAGCCCTTCTCCTTCACAGTTATGATTATACAAAGAAGCACATCCAATATGCAAACTTTTTTTGAAAACTCAGGTACGCTTTAAAAGGGTTTTCCAAGATTTTAGAACTGATGACCTGTCCTCTGGATAGGTCCTTAGTGTCTGATTGGTGAGGGTCCAACACCCGGGGCCCCAGCCAATCTTCTGTTTGAGAAGGCACCAGCACTCCTGTGAGCACAGTGGCCTTCTCCGTGCTCACCAAGCACAGTGCCCCACAATGTATAGCGGCTATGCTTGGTATCACAGCTTAGCCCCATTCACATCTTGGGGCTTAACTGCGCTAAGGCCACGTTTCCGATGAATGCATCATCACTAGGAAAAGCTGTGAGAAGACAGTGGCGCTACTGCAGGCACTAGTGCCTTCTCAAACAACTGATTGGCAGAGGAAATTGGGGTTTTCTGGGAGTAGAATATTGATGGCCTATCCTCAGGACAGATCGTGGTTATCTGATCGGTGAGGGTCCAACTCTCACACCAGCACTGTTCGGCTGAAGAAACCATAGTGCCTCAGTGAGCGCTGCAGCCTCCACAGCTTATCAAGCACAGCGCCAAACATTGTATAGTGGCTGTTCTTGGTATGACAGTCCAGGCCCATTTACTTGAAAGAGACTGAGCTGCACATAAGGCCATTTGACAAATGAATTTGATGTCACTGGCCTAGAAAGTGCTCCTACCTTTTTACACAGCTTAGGGGTGACGAACCCCCACCACTAAGATATTGAAGTCCTATCCTGAAGATAGGCCATCAATACTACCAGATATATAATTAGCATTCACAAGGCCCCAGAGCTAGAATAGGCCTCCTCTGAGCTACTACTATACACTAGATATCTCTCTCAATTTCAATCACCATTACTGAACTTTATCTGTCCTTCCTGATCTAAGGCTCTTTTTCCATCTGAGGTAGGCCCTTTCAGCAGCTGATCACCAGCCCCCATACCTAGTGGTCACTAGGTCTATGGTTGGCACTGTGGTACTGAATGGAAGAGGACCAGCACTAGATATTTGTAAATAATCGGTACAAGCCTTTCTCCAGTGCTCATGCTCATGACGCGTTTTGGCTTGGGATGAGCCATTCTCAGAGGTTCATAATTCAAAATACGTCACAGATTGACTAATATGGAATAAAGCATTGAAAATTATTTGAAAATATCAAGGGCCGGTCCTCCTCCATTCACTGTTCTCTGGGCTTTCAACCCGCAGACACAGGCAACCCACGAAAGAAAGTAGTATACAATAGTACTTTCTTAGGGCACGTTCCCATGGACTTTGGCATGCATTTTAGAATGGAGAAATTATATGACAATCCAAATCCCATGCATAAAAGTGGGGTTTCTGTACCCCATTCACATACAATTGAAAGTTGCCTGCAAGGATTTTTTCTGCCCCTGGTGGGGGAAGGGGGGATACACAACTGAATTAGGTAGCCAGGTAGATTTGTCACAGAAAAGCCAAGGATTAGCCCCTCTCAACAACAATGGGGCTAATGCTCAACGGCTCCACGGTAGTTCAAAGTGTACATCCTCTGCACATTTGCCAAAATACACCTTGTATGCACCTTTGTATGCAAATATGTGAACACTCTTCTTCTCTTTGTCCAACCATTCATGATCTTCTATTATCTAGAACACAGAGCTAATACAAAGAGGGTCTCCTGCTCTGAAAGACCCAACATGTCCATGCATAATATAACCAGGCCATTAATTTCAATAATATTTGTGTAATTCTTTACTTCCCCAGTGGGGACACTGCAGAGGAACTGAACATGTTCTGTATGGGTTCCCCCATAAATTACAGCTGATTACAACAGAACATCTACCGATCAGCTCATAACCAGCGGACTCAAGAGAATAGCCAAAATGGACAACCTATTTGAACTTTCAGTACTAGATGGGAAAAAATTGAGTTTAGTGTAGCACAACGTTGTGAGGTGCAAGGTGTGATAAGGTTTCCATTTGCCTTGGATTTCTGCTGGTAGCTACCGGTGATACCACAGAGATATGAACAGGAATAACATTAAGGCAGGAGCATGAAGACTTACACATTACCCTAGAGATAAGTAGCCCGGAGCTACTGTAGCATTACAAGTTCCAGCATCCACTTCAAGCCACAGGTAGGAGAGCTTTAACCCTTTACTAGTGGCTTCCTACACTCTTCCCCATTGCATCTCCATTGACATAGTCCTCAGTTCATTAAAACAAGATAATTGTATTTTAATTTATGTGTTCTCCTCGGGCCTTGAAAAAAAGGGTTCTTTTCACAAAGCCGGTGGATCTCACTCGGAGAGCGTAAGCTTGTTTAGAAGTAATTGTAAATGTAACCACATCCTAATCACATATAGGGCTTAGTCATTGAATTACGCACTTGTCTTATGGAAACTTGCAGCACGCTTCTTACTATTCAGATGAGACCCACTTAAGGGTGGTAAAAGCCATTCAGCAAGGCTTTTTTCTTACTGAAGCTAATCTACTAAACCATATGCGGGATCATGGCAGCTTGTTGTTTTTCCTTTCAATGTTAAATTGCATGTCTACATTACAGAATGTCTACCCTTGTGTTATGTATTCTCCCTGGAGGGAAAGCACAGAGATTGGTGACCATTTACATAAGTACTTTTTTGTAATTTTCTTACAATATCTTACCTGTCAAGACACATCTTTTATCATGAAATACACTTATTCTGCCACTGCTGACTTACAGCATAAGACCTTATGCACATGGCAGAACTGTGTGCCGGAGGTTGAAGTGAGGTAGAACCATACTACAGAACTGTAAGCGTAGCCTGGACACCCGGGGGAAGAAGTTTGTAGGACAGAGGAAGTGGGCCGAGTCTTATGAGAGGACAATGCCAGAATGTGGGTTGCATCACTCCAGATATTTTGGGTCAATAAAGTGGATTAGAGAGCCAGAGGCTGCGAGAGGCAGTCAGTGTGATAAGCAGAAAAGCTACTGGAGACATGTGCATGCAGAGGAGTTCAGCAAAAAGCAGGAGGCACCATCTAACATACCAATGGTATGATTAACTAAGACTCCAGAGACTGTCTTGTTAAAATTGGGTACAAATACTGCTGTGTGAAGGTCTCCATAGACTGTTAAAGGAGCAATGTTCTGGAGCACTCCAGACAAATTGACACTTGACAGCTTTGGTGCACAAAATGTTACTGAAGAGGTAAATTGTAAACTATTACATACTGATGCAGTAAAGCATTGCTGTTTTGGAAGTCTGGTGCCTGAGACACATTTTCTATGACACCCTTATCCAGTCCAACCACATTTCATATGCACTATTCAGTGCTGCCACGTTGGCAGGAGCAGGGATACTTTGACGTTTGGACATCTGTGGAGATTTTCCTCTATTTCCCCTATGCAAAGACATTTACCCCTTACTTAATTTCACTTTAAATGTTTAACTTGCATTGCCTTATACTGTTTAATACTGTGTAACTGCATTTTATATGTTTGCTGTGAGATATATCCTGTTCATTTGCACTGTGTTTGCATGGAACTGTGGGAAGGATTAATGAACACTGAGAGACTTTTGGGACTTTCTAGCTAATAATGAGCCACTAGTAATTTTCAACAGCTCCCATAAGGTTTAAAGAAGAGCATGTTTTGGAGGGAAAAAACAAGACCTGCTTACCACCAAAACTAGACAGACTGACCTTTTGAATGTCTGGTTTAATTCTGTTATTATATCTGAAAACTTTTTTGTCTGGAAAAAACTGCTGTGTCTTTGCCTTTGAGTAACATTGAAGCACTTATGCAAGTCTATGAGAGACTAAAATTGCAACATTGTATGTGTTTGTGTTGAGTTTCTCCGCTCCACCCCTCCCACTGGAAGGTTGTAGTTCAGCTATAAACTGTATCTAAGAAGAACAGTCAGAGCCCCTAGTGTTCTGCAGTTAGGGAACACTGCTTAGAAAAGGAGACTCTTCCAGACTATTACTCTGCCACAGACCCTGGATCACCAGCCTTTGGCCAGGGTACCAGCCTCCTGAGAGAGAGAAGGACAGCTAGCACAGGCATTTCCTCAGCATCCAATCTTCCTTTGCCAGGGAGGAGACTGAAGAAGCCTTCCCTATGCCTCGCTTGTTGTTTTTCACTTGAGTTCCTCCAGTAAAGAAGCACACTGGTTTACTGCAGACCCTGACCCTCTGGACTTAATTCCCATTGGGATGCACCATAGCTTACATGCTTCTGGAGAGCAGCAACACGTGGTGACACCTCGATGGTGTCCGGGGGACCCAGCGCAGCATTGGGGCCAGCTCAGACCTGGCCACTGCATTCCAACTTCCTCCATATAACACAATATTAAAGGAGCTCAACAGTGATGGCCTATCCTTTGGATAAAATTTGATTAGTAAGAGTCCCACCTACAGCATCCCTGCCGAATCAGCATAAGGAAGGGGTCTGGTGCACAAATCAAGTTAATTGGATTGAGCAGTTGTACAAAGCACATGCAACTGTAGGGACAGACCTCTGTGAACTTGAAGCAATGAATGGACTGTGGCACTCACTAGAGTACAGCATCCCCTTCATTATTCTCATTGGCAGGAGTCTGAAGGGCCCAAGTGACTGAAAGTGAGCTGCAGTACTAGCAGAAGACAGAAAAGGAAAAACAAAGGTGTCCTTAACTGTGTTGCAAGATGAAAAACTTGAGTGGATCTGGGATTGTTCCTTGAAGAACATGTTCTGGTCTCTTTCTCAAGACAGGACACCTACCCGAAGACAATACTACAGTCAAGAAAGCCTTAATTTTATCTGTTCCTTCTACTGCATGCAAAACAAACCGTCAAGGTAGACAGCAAGCTTCTTAGTCTACACGCACAAAGAGGTGCTGAGCTCCAATCCCATAAGGTTAGCTGACATACAGAAGAAGGGCACCCTTGGGAATCTTCACTTGTCTATATCCACGGGGAATTTCCCTATGAAGCTCTGTTGTTTGTTCTTTTTGCAGTTTGGGCAGCAGTCCTAAGACACATCTATCCACCACAACATCTTCGTCTTTAGATGGGAAGTGATCAGTAGGGTCCAGGAGTTGGACCCTACTGAACAAACATTGATGATCCATCCTAAGGACAGGCCTTTAATATTTTTTCCTTGAATAAAAGAACCTTATAGAAGAAAAATTGAATCTCATTGAGCATGGTATGCATTTAAAGGCATATGGAGGTATGTTATGAACCCATGCGACACCCTTCAATGGATGGGGAATTATATATCAGGATAAGGCCCCATGCATCTGTTTTGTGCTCTGCAAAATAAGGATCCATGTTGCATCCACATTTTTGATTCACTTATTTCAATGAGTCTGTGTTCTGTCGTCAAATACACTACATGTTCTATCTGATTGAGGAACAGACATACGGATGCAGAAAGCACATGGATCATCTGTGTGCGTTTTCCGCAAATGTGGACCATGGATCCACTGAAAAGAATATGTCCACAAATAAAATGTAGATGGCACATGGACTGCATCCATATTTTGTGGATCTGTGACTTGTGGACTGCAGAACAGATATGGTTGTGCGCATGGGGCCTAACCCAGAGCCCTATAACTAGTCCTAAGGCTGTGATAAAATAGCAGTGAGGGAAACCTTATCATTGCTTCTGGTTGTCGACAGTAACATCTGCTTGGCTCATGGGTGAGACAGAATTGTTTATGGGATACAACTAAATAAAAAGTGGGGATTAATTGAGCAAAATAGGCCAGAAAATGACAGTACAGAACATACAGTATACTCATATGTGGAAGGGAGTTATTTTGGCTCACTCAGGCAACAGGCCTAGGTGTGACTGCTACCTCTGCTTCCCCATAACTATACCTTGGGGCATGGGGTTGTGTAATACCCCAGAACCTGGGGGTATTACATACTTGCCAACTGTCCTGAATTTGCAGAGACTGTCCCTGATTTTCAGATACAGTCCCAGCAAATTTGTGATGTCCCAGGCCGAAAATCTGGGGGGCTAACACAAACCACACCAATAAGTGGGTAGTTTCAGGAGGGTTTTGGGCGTTCCAGGCGGTGGGGTCTTATATTCCCCAATTTTACCAAATGAAATATTGGTAAGTATGGTATTAATACTGTGTTCACTAATTGCATTTCATATGTTTCATATGCAATTCTAAGTAATGTTATGTACGTCTCCTGTATTATGTCATATTATCCAGCAGGGTGAGGTATTGGTGGGCAGGGGCTGGCTGTAACAGGGCTTAACCCTGTTCCATCCCGCTAGTTAGAGTGGGCTTGTCCGACTTGCTGCCAGAAGGGAGGAAGTCTAGTGTAATTCAGGATTCTAGAATCAGAGTTAGGCAGAGAGAGGATGTGAGAGGTCCTGTCCTGATAGAGTAGGGGAGTTGGAAAGCAGCTCATAGAGCACCAACTCTGAGGAACCATTTCAGAGAGTCAGGATCCAGATAACCCTCTCTTACCATAGAGTGAGGAAGCAGCTCATAGAGCACCAACTCTGAAGAACTGATGGGAGGACTCACATGAAGTCTTGGGATCAGAGACAGTAGAGTGAACTGCGACAGCTCTTCTACAGGTACTGCTGTGAGGTGAGGAAAAACATCAAACAACCACTCGGCCAGCAACATCTAAGTGCAGAACTGCAGTCATCCAACCTGCTACCATACCGCCTCAGCTGGTGCCAGAGAAGAATTGCCCTAAAGCCCACTGCTAGTATATGTATTTTCAAGTTCTATGTTTCACTTAGTAAAAGAACAGTATAACGTTCAACTCTGGTTTCATTACTCAGTGCAACAACTTTCACTGCAACAGACCCCAGGGAGAGATGGCCTGAGGTAGGACACCGTGATACAGCTATACTATATTGCTACCACTACCACTCCCAGACTCTACACCGGCTCCCACGGGGCTCTCTGCAGTTGTTGCGATATGAAATGATAAGACTTTAATACAAATAGCCAAAAAATATAAATTTTATTAGTCTTTCTACCATGTATTATTATTATTGTAGCAAGATTATGTAGCAAGATTTGTGTCATAAGTGTATCTATTACTGGCTGTTCAATCTTCTTAGACAATACTAATTATCTTCCTCTAATTTCTGTTAGGAACAAATATTTGTTGAGGACCATTCATATGAACTTAATAAAAGTCCTATCGGTGGATACTGAAGGTTACAATGGTTAACATGTTTTTAAAAAGAAGAGAAAATGCAAAAGCTTAATTGGTCATTAAGACATTCTTCTCTTTATGCAGAACTGCTAAGAAACCCAATCTGCAAAAAATGTCTCTATTCTGGGATATTTTATAACCCCGTACTGTCATGATTCATGATTTCCACTGCATTTGCTTAAAGCCCATTGCTAATCATGGGAAGCCATGGGATGAGAAAATCGCAATTATTTTTGCAAGATACAACAACTGACAGACATGAGAATCGTTTTCTGAATTGTCATGTCTGTGAAAGATGACCTGCCAGCTCTCCTGACATGACTGGTTTGGTACATTTATTAGAATTTTGGATCATGTTATTCCTCCAGGAAATATATGACTAAATTGACAACTGGATATTTCCATTTTCCTTATCGATGGGGGTAAGTCCATATACATATATAAATCCATATATTCCCCTGACGAAGCTATTGGCAAAATGTGTTGGCTGAGTGAGGGCTTCTCATGCTTTTTTTTCCTACTAAGTCTTCTTATGTAGCTTGTATTGCTGGGACATGGTTGGGCATAGTTAAAGGGGTTGTCCGGGTTCAGAGCTGAATCTGGACATACCCTCGTTTTCACCCCTCCAGCCCCCCTGATATGAGCATCGGAGCATTTCATGCTCCAATGCTCTCCCTTGCCCTGAGCTGTATATTGCAGGGCAAGGGCTTTTTTGTTTATGTTCTTAACACTACTAGGTGGCAGCTTCACTGGCTCTGAGGGGCAGGCTTTAGTGGTGCCCTAGCCGTTTTACAGGCTATGGCAGTGCTAAAACTTCGCTATTAGTGCCGTTGATGTCACCGGGCTCACTGCTGGGTGGAAGCCTCCACTTAACAGTCCCTATGGATGGCCCGATACGTCACCGGATCTCCAAAAATGCCTTTGCCCTGCAAGATTGAGCACAGGGCAAAGGAGAACACTGGAGCATGAAATGGGGCAGCCAGTGATGTTACCGCGCTCTCTGCTCACCAGAAGCCTCCGCTTAGCAGTTCCTATGGAGAGCCCGGTACGTCACCGGATCTCCAGAAAATGCCTTTGCCCTGCGAGATTCAGCACAGGTCAAAGCAGAGCATCAGAGCATGAAATGTGCCTATATATGTCCAGCATTTGCACATTATACAATATGTTGACTTGTCTGCATTTTTTCCTTCACATTAAAGGGTTTCTGTCACCAGATCTGGGCATATTAAACAGGATGACATTTGCAATGTGCAAATGTCACCTGATGCCCAATCTGGTATTAATTTTTATATTGGTGCCCCCGTTTTTGATAAAAATGCAGTTTTATTTTATGCTAATTAGGCTTACTAGGTGCAAGGGGCGGTTACCCTGCACCTAGTAAGCTCCGTTTGCCCACCTACTGTCACGCCTACCTTCTCTTGATTGACAGGGCCAGGCAGCTTGTTCGATCCTCTGCCGGCCCTGTGCTCGATTCAAATCCCGCGCCTGCGCCCTGCGGAATAAAATCGGCGCAGGCGCAGTGAGTGGCGCTGGCCGCCGGGAGCTCCCGGCTACCTCACTGCGCCTGCGCCGATGACGTCAGAGAACACCCGGCTGATGCCGTGCGGAATAAAATCGGCTCAGGCGCAGTGAGTGGCGCTGGCCGCCGGGCTCCCGGCTACCTCACTGCGCCTGCGCCGATGACGTCAGAGTACACCCGGCTGTGTACCCGGCTGTGTATTGCTAAGCTGCAATACACACACTTCCTGTAGACCCCATGGCAGTTTTTGGTACAAATCGTCTATGTTTTTTTTTTTTTTTTGGTAATCCAGGACAACCCTTCTGATTTTGGCAGCTTTTAATCATGTTTGAATGATTTTTAAATAGCTGAAGGCCCTCTTGAGCCCATGGGGGCATTAGTCCTCCCTATAATCCAGCACTCCATATAACGCTCTGCCAGGATGAGGAAGCACTGATAATGATGTCCTCCAAACATCTTCAGATTTCTGAGTCATTGCCAAGTGCTGAGAGTGAAAATCTCCTGTGAAGATATGTTCTACTCTAGCACATATTCAACGACACATATTTTATTCAATTCAAATATAACCGACTTTACTCTTGATATCCAGCCATTTTTCCTGTTTGTTATTTTTCTAGGATCTGCTTTTTTTTCCCCAAAAAACCATTTACTAGCTTTATTATTTTTGTAGGAATTTTTCTTTTTTTTTTTTTGCAGAGAACCTTGAGATTTTTTGTTAGGTCTTTAAATATTTAATTGTTTTTCACAAGTTGTGCTAATTTGTTATTTTTTGCTCTTTGACTTATGACAATTTTGGTCCCTCAAGAGTTAAATCCTTTGGTGTTGAAGATGTAGAATGAGTTCTAGAGACGGCTTCAAAGTGAATAAATGAATGTAAAAGACACTCGTTACCGAGGACTTGAGAGCTCAGCTATTTGGAAAGAAAAGTTAAATGTTTTTAGACTCTTCAGGTTCAGCCCCATTTACAACCTTCTGATGTAGGTATCGTCAGATGATTATAGGGGTTCTCAGGTCTGCCTTTTTTTTCCCTTCTGAATAGAGATGAGCAAATCATCCAAAATTTGCTTTGCCGAATATTCGTCGAAGTTTTCACAAGATTCGAACGAATACGAATCTATTCGACGAAGCTGCGTACAAATTATACGTTATTATGTGGTGTTTTGCGAACATTTGCACACTAATAGCGAACGTACACTTGTTAAAGGTACGCATCTGAACATGTACGCATTAGCGTACAAAAGTAGGTACGAATCCTTATTGTACTATTGTTTTTTTTCCAGTTCTGAGGGGGCTGTTTCTACACTTTCCCGCTGTTGCGGGGACGGAATGTAATTTTCCCGCCGTACGCAGAATGCGTAAATTTGCTTACGTTTCATACGTATCTTACGTATAGTTAGCGGTCAAATTTTTGCGTATGTTTACGTATCGAATCTTGGAAATTTTCTTCTCCGAAGCGAATCCGAATTTTGTCGGATTCGCTTCAGAGAAGAAAATTTCCAAGATTAGATACGAATCTATGAAGCGGCGAATAGATTTGCTCATCTCTACTTCTGAAGGATACCCTCTTTTGTTGGCAACTGATATTTTCTGCCTTGGAGCCCCCACGTCTTTATAGTAGCAGATATTGCATAGAAATCCAAATTACAGACCCATAGGCACTCAACACACCATCAAAGAATGTCTCCATGAGGCACTGGATTCTCCCCTAAAAACAAAGGGGAGATTTATCAAGACTAGTGTAAAGGAAATCTGAGGAGCTCTGAAAAATGAAATGTGGAATCTGATCGGTTGCTGCCTCTGTAATACAGCATGGCAATGGATAAATTACTCTACGGCTTACCAATAAGCTGCTGTAAAATCTGATGGGACCTCCATCTACATTCTTCTAAGGATATTACAGGCTTAAAGGGGTTTTCCAGGAGTACAATACTGATGACCTATCCTAAGGATAGGTCATCAATATCTGATTGGTGAAGGTCCTACTCCCAGAACCTCTGGCGATCAGCTGTTTGAAGAGGCCAGTGAGCGCTGTGGCCTCTTCCTAGGCCAGTGAGGTCATGTTCACTGGTCACATGGCCTATACCAGGGATCAGCAACCTCCCGCACTCTAGGTGAGCTGAAACAACAACTCCTAGAGTGCTGCCATTCAATTCTATGGAAGTTAGAAAAAAAACTGCAATTGTCAACTTCACAGCAACTGTTTTAAGTGAGTCCCTACACTATTAGGTGCAGCACTGCATGGCAACATTGCTGCTGCAACACAGCAGCCATGGGGTGGACCAGGCAGACCAATGGAAACCCTACTGCCAGGCTAAATCCCCTTGAATCTAGGCCATACCTTCTGACACTGACAAAGCACCAACAGCCACCAGGTAGCACTGCACCACTTCACATGGGAACAAATCACAAAAACTCAACTTTGCATGTGCTATATTCCGCTTATATACCAAGAGGGTCAGGGTGAATATACAATACCCCAGAACTGGGGGGATCTACAGTTGCTGTGTACATAGTTATTGTATTGTTGTATTTTTCATGTTTTGGCCGTTTATACCAGTAAGTATAGATGGCAATAGTTGACATGAAAGAGGGATAACCACCCTGTTCCTTCCTTCTTGGTAGGACTGGGCTTGTCCTACTTTCTGCCATGTGGAAGAGTTCCAGAGCAACCTGAGTGAGAAGAGGAAGCACACTGCTGAGCTCAGGCTCCTAATAGAGGTTCTCCAGAGAGATCAAAGATATACGTACAGCCTCAAGTAAATACTTGAAAAGACAGACGGCACAGTTAACAGTTTCAACCAGCATTATAGACACTGCTGTGAGTTGAGGGACTACTGCTAAGACACCCATCACTGAGACTACTACTAGGCCAGTACAAGTGGTAAATTGCAGTCATCCAACCTAGCTCCATAATTCTTACTGGTTCCAGAAAATTGCACTAGGAATCCACTGCTATTGAATTTGCAGCAAGCCATGGAAGAGCCCGTGCAGAGGATGGGAGTGGTAGTGGCCCTATTGAAGTTTTGTGTCACGTTGTACTCCCTCAGGCCGTTGCTCTCTGGGATCTGTGGACTGGAAATGTAGAGTTGAAGAATGAGGCCAGGGTTGAATGAGGCCAGGGTCTTTTTTACTTGGTGAAACACAGAACTTCAAATACATTCAATAGCAGAAGATTTTGAGTGAAATCTTTTGGCACCAGTAGGAATTATGAAGGCAGGTTGGACTGCTGCAATTTAGCACTTAGGGCATACTGGCCTAGTAATGTTCTGGGTAATAGGAGTCTTCCTCCGATCAGCTGGGGACCCCCACCGATCAGCTGTTTGAGAAGGCACTGGCATTCTTGTGAGTATTGTGGCCTTCTCCGTGCTTACCAAGCACAGCACCATACATAGTATAGTGGCTGTGCTTGGTATTGCACTTCTAAGGGGCTAAGGTATGCCTAGGCCATGTGACCCATGAATGTTTTGTCATTGGCCTAGAAAAAAATGACTAAGATAAGGACGCAGCGCTACTGTGATTGCCACTGCTTTCTCAAAGGTGTTGGACCCCCACCAGGTGTTGGACCCCCACTGATCAGATTCTGATGATCTACAGTGGGGAAAAAAAGTATTTAGTCAGCGACCAATTGTGCAAGTTCTCCCACTTAAAAAGATGAGAGAGGCCTGTAATTGACCTCAACTATGAGAGACAAAATAAGAAAACAAATCCAGAAAATCACATTGTCTGATTTTTAAAGAATTTATTTGCAAATGATGGTGGAAAATAAGTATTTGGTCAATAACAAAAGTTCATCTCAATACTTTGTTATATATCCTTTGTTGGCAATGACAGAGGTCAAACGTTTTCTGTAAGTCTTCACAAGGTTTGCACACACTGTTGCTGGTATGTTGGCCCATTCCTCCATGCAGATCTCCTCTAGAGCAGTGATATTTTGGGGCTGTCACTGGGCAACACAGACTTTCAACTCCCTCCAAAGGTTTTCTATGGGGTTGAGATCTGGAGACTGGCTAGGCCACTCCAGGACCTTGAAATGTTTCTTACGAAGCCACTCCTTCGTTGCCCTGGCGGTGTGCTTGGGATCATTGTCATGCTGAAAGACACAGCCACATTTCATCTTCAATGCCCTTGCTGATGGAAGGAGGTTTGCACTCAAAATCTCATGATACATGGCCCCATTCATTTTTTCATGTACACGGACCAGTCGTCCTGGTCCCTTTGCAGAGAAACAGCCCCAAAGCATGATTTTGCCTCCCCATGCTTCACAGTAGGTATGGTGTTATTTAGATGTAACTCAGCATTCACTTTTCTCCAAACACGACGAGTTGTGTTTCCATCAACAGTTCTACTTTGGTTTCATCTGACCATATGACATTCTCCCAAAACTCTTCTGGAACATCCAAATTCTCTCTAGCAAACTTAAGACGGGCCCGGATATGTACTGGTTTAAGCAGGTGGGCACGTCTGGCACTGCAGGTTCTGAGTCCCTGGCGGCGTAGTTTGTTACTGATGGTAGCTTTTGTTACGTTGGTACCAGCTTTCTGCAGGTCATTCACTAGGTCCCCCCATGTGGTTCTGGGATTTTAGCTCACAGTTCTTGTGATCATTTTGACCCCACGGGGTGAGATCTTGCGTGGAGCCCCTGATCGAGGGAGATTATCAGTGGTCTTGTATGGCTTCCATTTTCTAATTATTGCTCCCACAGTTGATTTCTTCACACCAAGCTGCTTGCCTATTGCAGATTCAGTCTTCCTAGCCTGGTGCAGGTCTACAATTTTATTTCTGGTGTCCTTCGACAGCTCTTTGGTCTTCACCATAGTGGAGTTTGGAGTTTGACTGTTTGAGGTTGTGGACAGGTGTCTTTTATACTGATAACAAGTTCAAACAGGTGCCATTACTACAGGTAATGAGTGGAGGACAGAGGAGCCTCTTAAAGAACAAGTTACAGGTCTGTGAGAGCCAGAAATCTTGCTTGTTTGTAGGTGACCAAATACTTATTTTCCACCATAATTTGCAAATAAATTCTTTAAAAATCAGACAATGTGATTTTCTGGATTCTCATTTTGTCTCTCATAGTTGAGGTCTACCTATGATGTCAATTACAGGCCTCTCTCATCTTTTTAAGTGGGAGAACTTGCACAATTGGTGGCTGACTAAATACTTTTTTTTCCCCACTGTATCTAGAGGAAAACCCCTTTAAGGATTCACTTTAGGCTTAGGATAAGGTACATTTCTCTGGAGAACCTTTTCGAGGTGCAGGAGCTCTAATGCTTTCTCTCCACTCTGACTGTTCTGGAACTCTTCCCTGTGGTAGGGAGCAGGACCAGCCCACTCCTACCAAAAGGGGAGGAATAGGGTGGTTAGTCCTGTTCCTGATTAACCCTTCTCACCCATATCTTACTGGTAACACTCTGGATGAACTGCAGAGATCTATAGCTGAGGTGGGAGAGTCTGTCCATAGGGCAAAAATCAGTCGAATATTTCACAAATCTGGCCTTTATGGAAGAGTGGACAAGTCAAAGTCCAGACCTGAATCCAATTGAGAATATGTGGAAAGAGCTGAAAACTGCTGTTCACAAACGCTCTCCATCCAACCTCAAAGAGCTGGAGCTGTTTTGCAAGGAAGAATGGGCAAGAATTTCAGTCTCTAGATGTGGAAAACTGATAGAGACATACCCCAAGCGACTTGCAGCTGTAATCGCAGCAAAATGATCCAATAACAATTGTGACCTGCTTGTTGTTGATTCTTCACCAAAAATTTTAAATGTTATATCTTTTTGTTTGAAGCCTGAAATGTGGCAAAAGGTTGAAAATTTCCAGGGGCCGAATACTTTGGCAAGGCACTGTAAGTAGTTGTGGCCAGATATGTGCTCCCTCACAGTAGTTATGGCCAGATATGTGCCTCCTCACCATAGTTATGCCCAGATATGTGCCCCTTACCGTAGTTATGCCCAGATATATGCCCCCTCTCAGTAGTTACGGAGGACATGTGCTCCCTCACAGTAGTTATGGCCAGATGTGCCCCTCACAGAAGTTATGCCAGATATGTGCCCCCTCACAGTAGTTATGGCCAGATATGTGCCCCCTTACAGTAGTTATGGCCAGATATGTGTTCCCTCACAGTTGTTATAGCCAGTTATGTGCCCCCTCACAGTAGTTATGCCAGATATGTGCCCCCTCATAATAGTTAAGGCCAGATATGTGCCCCCTTCAGAGGAAGTAAAAAACAAAACAAAACAGTAAATACTCACTTAGTTCCTCTGATGATCACAGCTTAGCTGTCAGCACTCCCTAGCAGCATACTTTCACACATCTCTCTGCTCCTCTTACATAAACCAGCAGTGCCATGTTTGAGGACATCATGCTTCCTCAGCTGAATGGTAAGCAGGGAGCGGACGGCTCTCTGCTTTACCATTACAATCAGCTGTCTTTGCGTCCTATGGACACAGAGACAGCTGAGAGCGGGACATACCTCAGCCATTCCGAGACTGTCCCACTGAATACGGGACGATTGGGAGGTATGTAATCCAATACATAACATAACGATATAAAACAATACAAAACAATATACAAAATTGTAGTACCCCCAGGTCTGGGATACTACAAATGTACCTGAAATTATACTTAGCACTTAGTAAAAAAGACTATTATAATGTTTACTTCTGGCCTTATTCTTCAGAACTTTATTTTCGCTACGCGATCCCAGGGAGCGAAAGCCTGGGGGAGTACAGTGACACAACTCTTTATCAGGGCCACTACCACTCTCATTCTTTGCACTGGCTCCTATAGGGCTCGCTGCAAATAGAGCTATAGTCCCTTCAAGACAGGAGAGTGATGCTGCCTACGGCTACTTAACTTGAATTACATATTTTACAGCATGAACGTCTACGCATTAGATCTTACCGACGGCAACATACGGCCATATACAATATGCAGTATATTGAGGTAAGTGGTGCCTATGAGTACGTCAAGCTGTGGTACATAAAGCAAGCACAAAGCCCTCCCCATATCTCCCAACAAATATGTCATTTATGTCAAAGGAAAATCATGCATTTTAATGGTAACTAGAGATACACAGATGAGATACAGATCACATATTGACCTGTAACTGAGTCGTGGTTACAGTGAAAGGTTTGAACAACCCTTTGATCTATCAATGATCAAATAAAGTCACTGTTTAATATGACGGTAAATCTGGTATACTGAGCATCCACAATTAAGGATGCGTCACCTTTCCAAACTTTGAAGTCTGACTTTCCTTATCGAAACTGAAGGCTGAGACTCGAGATGGTATAAAAGTAAAATTTAAAGAGAAGAAGGGAACTCAGAATCAATTAGGCCCAAAAAGTCCTTGGTAATGCATTTTGGAAGCGTAAGTGGAAATACATAGAGCTTTTCTTCATCACAAGTTCCAAAGAACAAAAAGATCTGAGCTGGTTTTACGGCCCGCCTGGAGTTAAAAGGGAAATATATTTGCGACATGTATCATCTAATATTAACTCTTACCTTATGAGTAAATGTACAAATTTTGTAACTGAACTATTACAGCTGAATAGCAGGTTCTTCCACCATCCAGCACACACTAGTACTAATATTTTGAGGTGCCAGTTGCCTAAATACAATGATTAGGAATAAGACTAGAAGTCTGAAAAGTGTGAGAGGTGCGTATCTGCAATGGATTTTTTTGGAGCAACTTAATAAAGCCTAAAGGTTTTCTGCCATATACTTTTATGCCAGGGTCAAAAATCTTGTCAATCTTGTGAATAGGCTGCTGCTCCGAGTAGAGCTGTACAGGGGCAGACTGGGAACTTAAAGTGGCCCTGGAAAAAAAAACGAAATTGACCCCAATTTGTAGGCAGGTCCAAATAACAGGAGGTGTGGCCACACAAGTATGCGGGTCAACAATACCATAGTGCAAAATACCATCCCAGCAGAACCGAATAACACAGTGTAGCACAATATATTGCCCCAAAAGCTGGCCCTCTGTGGTGGCCATCTTCTGTCCACCTCCTCCAGTTGTCTTAGGAGGCTTAGGAGGTCACATCAGTTTAATTCAGGAGGGCATGTGCTGTTGCTGGCCGGGTACACAAGTACCTGATTAGTGTTAGTTACTGTTGAGAGCTCATTATGTACCCAGTCAGCACCAGAGAGCAGGACTTGAGTGGCCCACCAGGAAATTTCCCTGTAGGGTCTATGGCCAATCAGCCCCTGGAGGTGCAAGCTCAGAGACTCTGCTTCCACTGCTGGAGCAGCAACTGTATATGCGCCACCACCCTTCTGCACTTGTGTCGCTACTTGGAGTGGCAAGGGGAGCGTCTTCAGCTCCTTGAAAACTCCCTCAAAGTGCAGAACTCTGGTTGATGAGACAATTCATGCAAATCAATTTGCTCATATGTAATAAAGAGTACAAAGGGTATATGATAGTTGCACCTGAGGGTGCCCAAAAAGGTCCCTCTGCCCCATATGATTCCAATGCTATAAATTACATACGTAAATGATGAAACTCGATAGGCCATGTTACAGATTTGGCATTGGAGCCCAATGGGCTCACTGGTGTAATGCAACCCTTTAACTCGTAAGTTCTACTGTCCATGAGTTCAGTGACAAAGGAATATGTTTTATGTACAGTAGAACACCCATGTGTTGAATGCATAATCTAGTTTTTGAGCCAAAGTTGTGTTGAGTGAAGTGGGAATGGGAAACATAAAGGCAGGACTTATGCCCCACCCCATATACATTAGAATATTGTCACACAAATCCATCATTTTCGGTGGGTCAGACGGACAATCTAATGAGTATGTGGAGCTTCCGATTCTCTCATGACAGATGCTGTTTACGAAGAGGGGGATTGGGCACATTGAATTTCAACATCCTTTTGTTCTTCGGGAAGATAACACATGTCTGGCAGCACCTTTCTCCTCCCTCTGATACCTGCTTGGCCAAATGGAGCTTGTATGTGTATGGCTGGAGGCAGAATACATGGCTGTTGACTGAATGTTCATTCTGCCTCCAGCTACTGAAGGTGTATGGACACCATTATTCTTCTCCTTCCCGCTAGATCCACTTCTGAATCCATATCAAAAACTGTAGTGATTCTTTAGGGCCAAGTTAAGGGTCAGTGCAGCAAGAGGAGGGTGCGCACTTTCTTCCATCGGGGCACTCTTTGTAGTTGGAGCTCGGGCCTGATAGCAGTTTAGCATGCACTTGATGTTGGTGGTTGCATGGGTGCCTGGCAGGAGGTGAGGTAGTGCAATGGCCAGAGTATGGTGTGATACGAGTCAGGAAACAAGGCCAGAGGTAGAAGGATAAATGTTTTTTTTTTACTCTAGCACAAAATAGGAGCTATAGGACACCCAACAATAAGTTGTACACAGTCTGACTCCTTTTGCAGATGGATAGGTATGGAGGCTGGCACAGTGGCAAATAATGGCACTTTTGGTATTCTATCTTGCTAAAAGTCTTTCTCACTAAAATCTCTGGCTGATAACTCTAACCTGGAAATTATAGCTGCAGTGTGCACTGCGGGATACAGGTTTTTAGAGCCACATCTGATCTGGACGTTGTGAAAGGGGTTGTCTGCGTTCAGAGCTGAACCCGGACATACCCACGATTTCACCCAGGCGGCCTGCCTGACAACAGCATCGGAGCATTTCATGCTCCGATGCCCTCCTGTGCCCTGCGCTAGATCGCGCAGGGCACGGGCTCTTTTGTTTATAAATACACACTGCCAGAGTGTGTTCGGCGACGTCACCGGCTCTGATGGGCCAGCTTTAGCGCTGCCCTAGCTGTTTTACTGGCTAGGGCAGCGCTAAAGCTCGCCCATCAGTGCCTGTGACGTCATCAGAACTGGGCAAAATTGACTTACAATCGAAAATTGACTTACAATGGATCCGTCATGGCTATTTTAGAGATAATACAACCAAATCCGTTCATAATGGATGCAGACGGTTGTATTATCGTGATGGAAGCATTTTAGCTGATCCATAACGGATCCAGCAAAAACGCAGATGTGAACGTAGCCTTAGTCTCTGTATCCTGAGGCATAAGGAGAAGAAGCACATGGCTGGCTTCCTCACTCACTAGACACTAGAACTCTCCCTCTAGACAGGAAGCAGGACCAGCTCACTACTGCCAAGAAGGGATAAACAGGGTAGTTAACCCTGTCCCTGCCAACCATACCAGGTCATGTTGGGTGTACATAACATTAGATAATAGTACAGTACATAACAATACAAACCTTTGGCAGATATCCCCTATACTGGGGCACTGCAAATCTCTAAAAAAACAATGTGCATGAAACTACTCTAAAAGACTCACTGAAGATGACTACATGGTGGTATATATAAGCAGTTATGTTTGGACTATGTTAGTAACTTGGTGTAATTATGTGAGAAAGTGAAAGGATTTACAAGGACAACTACAAGGTGAAGTAAGGAGTATCTCATGGGGCTCTCATCCTTCAATGATTTGGTTGTCTATCTTCATTAAACAGCAGATGGATTGGTCATGTTGTACATATCTTACATAAATTGGTAAAAGCATTCTCTCTCCATATACAAAACTGCTTGCATCTGACAAAGAAAATCCATTACTGCTAATATGAGTATGACAGCAACATGTGTAAGAACAAGCCTGTTCTCCTGCCTGCACAAAGGTTACAGTTTGCAATTGTTCCAGACGAGAGGAATGGATTCACTCAGATAATACTGAGCGCTCTCTCGCCCCCAGCTCTGGTACAAGGACTTTCCATTGTGCCAGTCTATTGAGCTCTAGGTCTGCCCGCTCCCCCCGCCTCTGCCAATCACTTCATTTTGCTTCTACTTGCTAGAACATCCTTCTATTTCTTTCTGCCTGTATTCATTCCACTGCCTCCTCCATTTTTGGTGCACCATTCATCTTACACCTTCTGAACCCCCCTCCCAGGCTTTAGTCACTACCATGGTGACCTCGGCTTTACTTCATCTTTCTCCATATTTCTGTTCTGTTTATCAGCCGCTCGTGCTACTGAAACAATGCAGAAACAAGTATAGTTGGCAAGAGATCTTTTATAAAAAGTGTGGACTATTTATAGTCTGCTGCTCAGTGTGACTACCAAATAAATCCAGGACGAATGCTGGTTTTCCTGCTCAATAGTATTTGGTGGACACTGATTACTAGAGAGGAGAGAAGTTTTGAAAAATTCAATTCGGCATCTTTGCCAAAGACACATCGCTATAAATCAGGTACACCCAGGCCACTCTGTCTTAGGTTACGACTAGAGATGAGCGAGCATGCTCGTCCGAGCTTGGTGCTCATTCAAGCATTAGGGTACTCGTAAGTGCTCGATGCTCCATGCTCGTGGAAATGGCATCTCCCGCCTCTTGCATGTTTGGCGCCTATAACTCAGGCAATCACTAGCCAGGAGACTCTGCGATACCCCCAGCATCACGTGGGGCCTTACATGTCGATAGCAGGGGTTGGCTGGCCAGATCAGGTGACCCTGGAATATACTAGTGATGTCCGGCGGTGCTCGGCTCCTGATGTCGTTAGGGACAGATCTGCTGCTTTTCAGGGAGAGTGTAAGGGCCTGGATTTAGTTCTCTGTTAGGCAGGAGTGATCTGAAAAGAACCCAACACCCCTTCTAAGGGCTACAAGACACTTTTTTTTGTCTCCTTCTGGCTGGGCTGGCTGGCACTAGTAGTGCAGCTATCGCCATATTTGCAGCAGTTTGCAGGGAGACTGCAAATAGGTTTTTTTTTGCTCTCAGTGATATAGATTGATTTCAAACAGCTCAGTGGGACAATTTTGTGGGTTGCAGTGAAATAGCCACAGTCTGCAGAACCCTTTTTTCTCTCTAACTGATAGATACTGCAAGTCACATAACAAAATAAGTTTTTTTGCTCTCATTGATACAAATCCATTTTAAACAGCTCAGTGGAACAATTCTGTGGGTTGCAATCCAGCACCCCAGTCTCCACAATCCTTTGTTTCTCTGTAATTGATCTATACTGCACGTCACGTTAAAAAATACGTTATTTTGCTCTCAGTTATACACATATCTTTGAAAAATTTCAGTGCGACATTTTTGTGGGTTGCACTAAAGCAGACCAAGTCTGCCTAATCCAATTGTTTCTGTGCAATTGTTAAATACTGCACGGCACTTTAAAAAATACGTTATTTTGCTCTCAGTTATACACATATCTTTGAAAAATTTCAGTGCAACATTTTTGTGGGTTGCACTAAAGCAGACCAAGTCTGCCTAATCCAATTGTTTCTCTGCAATTGTTATATACTGCACGTCACGTTAAAAAATACTTTATTTTGCTCTCAGTTATATGCATATCTTTGAAAAATTTCAGTGCGACATTTTTGTGGGTTGCAGTGAAATAGCCACAGTCTGCAGAACCCTTTTTTCTCTCTAACTGATAGATACAGCACGTCACGTTAAAAAATAAATACGTTTTTTTGCTCTCTTTTATACAAATATATTTTAAACAGTTCAGTGGAACAATTGTGTGGGTTGCAGTATAGCAGGCCAGTCTGCACAACCCTTTTTATTCTCTCTAACTGATAGATACTAGACGTCACGTTAGAAAATACGTTTTTTTGCTCTCTTTTATACAAATATATTTTAAAAAGTTCAGTGGAACTATTTTGTGGGTTTCAGTACAGCAGGCCCAGTCTGCACAATCCTTTATTTTCTCCCTAATTGATATATAATACAGTTATATACACAAAATGTTGAACCCCAGGGCTAAGGGTCGAGGAGGAGGACATGGGCGTGGGCGTTCAAGTAGTGCAGGGGGCAGAGGCCGTGGTCCTGGGCAGGGTGAGACAGTACCTGCTGATGAGGGAGCAGTGGAACGCCGCAGAGGTTCACTCCCTAGCTTCATGTCGCAACTTAAAGGGACACGTGGTAGAGCACTACAGTGCGAACAGGTGATGACGTGGATAGCGGATAATGCGTCGAGTAATTTATCCACCAGCCAGTCTTCCATGCAGTCCACCCACGCTAGCCAAGGGAGCACTCCTCTGGCTCCTCCAGCTCAACCTCCTTCCCCCCAGCCTGCCCCCCCCTGGAAATTTTGGAATGCGATCCGGCATACTCAGAGGAACTCTTTTCAGGACCCTTCCCAGAGTCACAAACCACTGCTCAGGTTGCTGCTGAGCTATTTCCCGATGCCCAAGAGTTCCAACTGTCGCAGTCTGTGGGTGGTGAGAGTGTGGACTTAGTGGAAGTAGTGTGTCAAGAGGTGTCGGACGATGAGGAGACATGGTTGTCAGACAGCGAAGTTGTTGTCAGGGCAGGAAGTCCGAGGGGGGAGCAGACTGAGGAATCGGAGGATGATGAGGTGACTGACCCAAGCTGGGTTGATAAGCCGAGTGAAGACAGTGCTTCTGAGGCGGAGGCAAGTGCAGCACCAGAACAGGTTGGAAGAGGCAGTGGTGTGGCCAGAGGGAGAAGCAGGGCCAGAGCTGGTGCATCAGCAGCAACTGTTTCACGTAGTGAAGCTCCCGTGGCGAGGCCTAGATGTTCGCAAGTCTGGAGGTTCTTTAAAGAAATTGTGGATGACCGACGGACTGTGGTGTGCAACCTGTGCCACACCAGGATCAGCAGGGGTGCCACCACTACCAGCCTAACCACCACCAGCATGCGCAGGCATATGAGTGCTAAACACCCGACTCAATGGAACCAAGGCCGTTCACCTCCTGCGGGTCCCACCACTGCTCCTTCCCCTGTGTCACTCGCTGCCTCTGCGAGTCAACCCCCCGCCCAGGACCCCGGCACGAGCGCCTCCCGCCCGAAAACCACCCCTTCGCCTCCACGATCCTCCACACTGTCCACCAATGTGTCCCTGCGCAGCGTTCAGCTGTCTTTACAGCAGACATTGGAGCGCAAGTGGAAATACAGTAACACCCACCCACATGCCCAAGCCCTCAACGTCCACATCTCCAAACTGCTGAGCCTGGAGATGCTGCCCTATAGACTGGTAGAGACCGAGGTGTTCCGCAACCTCATGGCGGTGGCTGCCCCTCGGTATTTGGTCCCCAGCCGCCACTATTTTTCCCGATGTGCCGTCCCAGCCCTACACCAGCACGTGTCAGACAACATCATCCGTGCCCTAACCAACGTGGTTTCTGAGAAGGTCCACCTAACCACGGACACGTGGACAAGTGCTGCCGGGCAGGGACACTATATCTCACTGACGGCACATTGGGTTAACTTGGTGGAGGCTGGGACCGAGTCTGACCCTGGGGCCGCTCATGTACTGCCCACACCGAGGATTGCGGGGCCTACCTCGGTCACGGTTTCTCAGATGTACTATGCCTCTTCCTCCAACCCCTCCTCCTCCTCCGAATTACCATCCGTGGGCACGGCGCCTTCAGTCGGTAGCTCTAGGCGCAGCAGCAGTGCCGTGGGTAAGCGCCAGCAGGCGGTGCTCAAACTGCTGAGCTTAGGTGACAAAAGGCACACCGCCCAAGAGCTGTTACAGGGCATCACGGCGCAGACCGATCTGTGGCTGGCACCGCTGAACCTCAAGCCAGGCATGGTTGTGTGTGACAACGGGCGTAACCTGGTGGCGGCTCTGCAACTTGGCAGACTGACACATGTGCCATGCCTGGCCCACGTGTTCAATCTCATAGTTCAGCGGTTCCTCAAGACATACCCCAATTTGTCAGATTTGCTCACCAAGGTGCGCCGCATCTGTGCGCATTTCCGCAAGTCGACCACAGATGCTGCCACTCTCAGGGCAGCGCAGCGGCGCCTACAACTGCCAGCTCACCGACTGTTGTGCGACTTGCCCACGAGATGGAATTCGACATTAAACATGTTATCCAGAGTTTACCAGCAGCGCAGAGCGATTGTAGACTGCCAGATGTCAACTTCCACCAGAACTGGTAGTCAGGTCAGTCAGCTTCCTCAAGTCTACAATGAGGAGTGGACGTGGATGTCTGATATCTGTCAGGTGTTGAGCAACTTTGAGGAGTCAACACAGATGGTCAGCGGCGATGCCGCCATTATCAGCCTCACCATCCCGCTGCTTTGCCTGTTGAAAAACTCACTGCTCAGCATGAAGTCAGAAGCTTTGCGCTTGTCACAGGAGATGGGGGAAGAAGATACGTCGCTTGATAGCCAGAGCACCCTCCGGTCTGTTTCTCAGCGCGTATTGGAGGAGGGGGATGAGGATGAGGAGGAAGAGGAGGAGAATGTTGGCGCACTGGCAGACTTCATGTTAGGCTGCCTATCCCGTGACCCTCGCGTTAGAAGCATTTTTTCAAACACCGATTACTGGGTGTTCACTCTCCTGGACCCACGGTACAAGCAGAACCTTTCCACTCTCATCCCTGTAGAGGAAAGGAGTATGAGAGTGAATCAATATCAACAGGCCCTGGTGCACAAGCTGAAACAATCCTTCCCATCTGACGCCGCTAGCGGCAAAGGGCGTGGTTCTGTGGGCCAAGGAGTGGGGGAGAGGAGGCGAGCAGGCAGCTTGTCCAGCACTGGCAGGGGAACGCTCTCCAAGGCCTTTGCCAGTTTTATGTCACCCCAGCAAGACACTGTCACCTGTCCCCAGTCTAGGCAGAGTAGGGGGGAGCTGTACAGAAAGATGGTGAGGGAGTACCTAGCTGACCATACCAACGTCCTGACTGATCACTCTGCTCCATACAACTACTGTGTTTCAAAGCTGGACAAGTGGCCTGAACTGGCGCTGTACGCCTTGGAGGTGCTGGCCTGCCCTGCCACAAGCGTGTTGTCAGAGCGGGTATTCAGTGCAGCTGGTGGCGTCATCACCGATAAGCGTACACGCCTGTCAACTGACAGCGCTGCCAGCGCTGCCAGGCTGACGCTTATTAAAATGAACAAAGCCTGGATTTCACCGGAATTCAAATCTCCTCTGGGGGAAAGCAGCTAAGGAATAAGATTCCTTATGTATCCGATTCCTCTCCTCTACTCCTCCTCCACCTTCTCTTCATTGCCAAACACTGACCCAAAAGGGAATTTTTTAGAGGGTCAACTGTCACTCTTTTAAGACAATGTTTCCGGAAGGCCACCTACAGGACCTCTCTCCAAACAATTTTTCAGGAGCGTCAACCACAGACACTAAAAAATTTTTTTTTCGGAGGGTCGACTTCAGACACTCAAAAAAAAAATTTTGGGAGGCTCACCTACAGCCATTTGACTGCAATCTCAGTCGGACAAAGGCATTGGTGGTGTCACCGCCATGCTGTGTCAGGCTAAATTTTTGGGTGGTTCACCTGCTACCTCAGTCTAACTCGATCACTCTGTTGTCACCGCCGCCATACAGGGTCACGCTAAATTTTATTTGTTCTTCGCCTGCTACCTCAGTCTAACTCTGTCACTCTTGTCACCGCCATGCTACGTCACGTTAAATGTTATTTGTTTTTCGCCTGCTACCTCACTCTAACTCGTTCACTCAGTTGTCACCGCCATAGTGGGTTGCACTATAGCAGCCCAAGTCTGCACAGTCCTTTTTTTCTCTCTAACTGTTCGATACTACACGTCACATTAGAAAATACGTTTTTTTGCTCTCAGTTAATACACATATATTTGAAAAAGTTCACTGGAACAATTTTCTGGGTTGAACTATACCAGGCCGAGTCTGCACAATCCTTTGTTTCTCTCTAATTGCTATATACTACACGTCACATTAGAAAATACGTTTTATTGCTCTGTTATACAAATATATTTGAAAAAGGTCACTGTGGGACAATTTTCTGGGTAGCTCTATGCAAGGCCCAGTCTGCACAATCCTTTGTTTCTCTCTAATTGATATATAATACAGTTATATACACAAAATTTTGAACCCAGCAGGGGTGCCACCACTACCAGCCTAACCACCACCAGCATGTGCAGGCATATGAGTGCACCCACATGCACAAGCCCTCAACGTCCACATACAGGGCCACGCTAAATTTTAATGTGCTTCGCCTGCTCCCGCAGTGTAACTCGGTCACTCTGTAGTCATAGCCATACAGGGCCACGCTAAATTTTAAAGTGCTTCGCCTGCTCCCACAGTGTAACTCGGTCACTCTGTAGTCACAGCCATACAGGGCCACGATAAATTTTTATGTGCTTCGCCTGCTACCGCAGTGTTTTTCGGTCACTCTGTTGTCACAGCCATACAGGGCCACGCTAAATTTTAATGTGCTTCGCCTGCTCCCGCAGTGTAACTCTGTCACTCTGTAGTCACAGCCATACAGGGTCATGCTAAATTTTTATGTGCTTCGCCTGCTCCCGCAGTGTAACTCGGTCACTCTGTAGTCACAGCCATACAGGGTCACGCTAAATGTTTATGTGCTTCGCCTGCTACCGCAGTGTAACTCGGTCGCTCTGAACGAGTCTGACCCTGGGGTCGCTCATGTACTGCCCACACCGAGGATTGCGGGGCCTACCTCGGTCACGGTTTCTCAGACTTATTATGCCTCTTCCTCCAACCCCTCCTCCTCCTCCTACTCTCAGTTACCATCCGTGAGCACGGCGCCTTCAGTCGGTAGCTCTAGGCGCAGCAGCAGTGCCGTGGGTAAGCGCCAGCAGGCGGTGCTCAAACTGCTGAGCTTAGGTGACAAAAAGCACACCGCCCAAGAGCTGTTACAGGGCATCACGGCGCAGACCGATCTGTGGCTGGCACCGCTGAACCTCAAACCAGGCATGGTTGTGTGTGACAATGGGCGTAACCTGTTGGTGGCTCTGCAACTCAGCAGACTCACACATGTGCCATGCCTGGCCCACGTGTTTAATATCATAGTTCAGCGGTGTTTTTGGTGTTTTGCCTGCTACCTCACTCTAACTCGGTCACTCTGTTGTCACCGCCATACAGGGTCACCCTAAATTTTATTTGTGCTTCGCCTGCTACCTCACTCTAACTCGTTCACTCTGTTGTCACCGCCATACAGGGTCACACTAAATTTTATTTCTTCTTCGACTGCTACCTCAGTCTAACTCGGTCACTCTGTTGTCAACTCCAATGCTGCATAAGGGTAAATTTTTGGGTGCTTCACCTGCTACCTCATTCTAACTCGGTCACTCTGGGTTCACCGCCATGCTGCGTCAGGGTAAATTTTTGGGTGGCTCACCTGCTACCTCATGTAACTTGGTCACTTGTTGGTGTCACCGCCATGCTGTATCAGGCTTATGCCTGCGTCGTGGGGCGGGGGATAGGACAGCAGTGCCAGCATGGGCGATGGACCTTCGTTGCACCTAGTTGGGTGCTTCCCTAACATGTGATGGGCATGTGCCTCGCCCTTCTTGGTCTGGGTGAGCACAATTGCCTTGAGGGTCACCACCAGGCTGTTGCAGGAGAATTAGGGGTAAAGGTGGGATTAGGCAGCCTCAGAGGCATCCATGCATGCTGCCCCTGCTGTTTCCTGTCCATTTCCGTGGTGTTTCCATCATTTTCTGAGGTTTCCAGGTTTTCACCCAGCCTTCCCTAGGCAGAGCCTTGGTCCCCTGCAAAAAATGCTAGAGTCTCCCATTGACTTCAATGGGGTTCGTTACTCGAAACGAGCACCCGAGCATCGGAAAAAGTTTGTCTCGAATAACGAGCACCCGAGCATTTTAGTACTTGCTCATCTCTAGTTACGACCACACATGATGTGGGCAGGTTGCTGCGGTGAAGAACCACACAGCCAATTAGCCCGCAGCTGCCTTTCATTTAATAATGACCACACTATATAGTCATTCATTGTTAGTGGCCATGCGGCACCTTAAATGCACCTTTAAACAGGGGCTGTGGCTGGTATGGGGTTTGGCTGGTTAGGAGGGGCACGATATGCATATTATTGCTGTTCTGGGCTGCAATCTCCTGTAGGTTATTTAACAGTAAACACAGAATATTAATCAGCTCTGGCATGCCCACTTCTCCAACCCCATCACTCTCCTGCCCTACATGAGGGAGCCCTTCTTCTGCTATCTGCTTTTCCTCCTTTTCACATCATCTACTATCAATGAGAATATGTGATCAGGAACATCCAGCTCCTTCTCTCTGCATCTTGCTGACTTTTCTAGGACATGGAGACCAAGAAGAATGATTTGGAAGAAGTAAAGCCAGAAAAGATGAGGATGGTCATCAGAGACCTGGCCCTCTAAGGGGAGCTGACTGGATGGTACTGGTTGGCACGCTGGCAGTGGAATAATAAAGGTTTGCATTATATTGGTATTGAATTACATATCTTACTTTATGGTTGACGTAGGAATAAATAAATAAAACTGATTCAGCATAAGTCTCACTGCTGTCTCCCTGCACTCTCCCAATATTCTTCTATTAATCATTTTCAGCACCACTGTCTCTAGCACATGAGCGCTTGTCACGTCTCTCCCTATGCTCAGCTCACATCACAATGGCAGAGAACACAAGGGATGAGGGTTTTATAGAGCTGTGACATCACAGGGGATAGCTATCTGTGAATTGGCTGGCTGCATGGCATTATGGGTGATCTAGCATTTCCGGGCTTCTTACTTTCACTTTATAACATGTGCATTTTAGGAAAAACTGATTCGTTACCACGAAACATGAGGAAATTCAGATTTGTTACAAATCAAAGTTTTCCTAAACTTCGGACCAAATTCTGCTTTGAATGCTTCGCTCAACACTACTGATTATCCCACAATCAGTGGCTTAAAGAGGATGTGCCAAGTAACTAGCTGATGATTTCTTAGAATATGACTGCTGGGACCCCCACTGAACACGAGAATGGAGAAGTTCCAGTGTTTTAATGAGGCGGTAGGTTGTGCATGCGACTGCTGCTCCAATTATTCTCTATTGGAGTGCCGGAGATGGCTGAGCTCTGTTCTGAATGTAGAATGCGTGACCTGCCGCTCCATTAGAACAACGGAAAGGGACCTGTTCTTGTGATCAGTGGGGGTACCAACTATGGGACACCCAGCAATCAGCTAGTTATAACATAAAAACTTGGCACAACCCCTTTAAATCACAAATTGGAAGGTTTAGAAACCATTAAAGTGACTATCCAGTTGACCACTCTCTGTGCATGATGTCAGTGAAAGTTATATGGAAGTTATGGAAGTTATACTAGACTGTAGTATTCGGGTTAAATTGCCTTGTTGGCACTTTGCGATAAATAAGTGGGTTTTGGGTCGCATTTTGGGCACTCGGTCTGTAAAAGGTTCGCTATTACTGCCCTAGGGGCTCACCTACAAATAAATCAACAGGGAATGGGTAACACAACACCTAGATGCAAAAAATATAAAGAAAAAGCACACATAGAAAATATGTGGTAGAAATACATAAAGGAAAATTAATTAAATAAATAAATATACATATAAAAGAGAATGAGCATAGGTGACATAGAGAATGCTTAATGTGGTAGCTCACGCTGTCTCTGTTGTTCTATTAGTTCGCACAATACTGACATTTTTTAAAGTCTAATATCACTGGGGAATCTTTTAAAATCACAAACACTCTCTGCTATCCGTCTTTTGTGATATATTTATTGTCCTGTCCTTGTGATCTTCAGTACGTTGGCAGGACAACTCAGACAATGCACTGGTGTTCAAACAACCATAGATGTAATATAAAAAATCGTAAACACATAGGCCCTGATTTATCATGCCTTCACACCAGAAATCTGGTTTCAAAAAGTTGCAAAATGGGGCTTACACATATTGGTTTGAATGTTCTTGTATTTAACCCTCTACACTATACAGTGCCTTTTGGTTTCCCCTTCCCTGTCTAAAAAGGTCACCTTGGCATGGTGAATGGGCACAAATGATTTTGATGAAAATATATTTTATATTTACATAGTGAGTATAGCACTAGTTTATATATTCTGGGGGTCATTTACAAAAACGAACACACACAACTTTCTTTGCAGTGGATCCCTGATAATTAGACACCATGTGCCGTCATTTTCATGGACCCATTGATTAAAATGGGTGTGTTCTGCACGCAATATGGATCAAAGCACTGCATGCTCCTGTGTTTTTCCTGCACATCAACAGTCCATGGAGAAATGTCGACATCCGAATACACTGAATTATATAGAATTACCCCATAAAAGTATCCAGCTGGGTGCTGTGTTTTGTGCACTCCCTCCCCGCTGGAGGTGAAGACCAGATAAGGTCTGCTGCAGCAGGTGACAATGTAAAAAGCCTGCAGAGGAGTCTCCCTTCTGTGTGATGCAGAAGCACTGAATGCATGATGCACCCCTCTGCCGGAGGTGAACCAGAACAAAAGCTTGATGTGGAGTCAGTCGTGCAGTGGAAGCTGTGTGCATCCCACTGGCCAAGTTGCACCAACGAAGAAGGGATGTAGACCAGGTCCAGAACAAGGGCACAGTCACACAACCATAGTGTTTTGCGGATCTGCAAAGTGTGGATCCACAAAACACGGATACCGGCCTATGTGCGTTCTGCAATTTGCGGACTGCACATGGCCGCAACTATAATAAAAAATGTCTATTCTTCTCCGCAATCACAATATATTAGGAAGTGTCTTGTATTAACTTTCTCTACATTATAAAAGCCATTTGCTGAAGTGAGACAAGCCCTTTAAGCAAGTCCCTGGTTAGGGATGTGAGTGGTGGTCAGCCTGACTGCGATGACTTAAAGATGGTCATGTGTATTACAAGTGAGAGACACAGTCATGGAGCAGTAGGTGATGTAAAGCAGCTGCCAAAATTATTTTTGTGGCAACAGGGGGTGTCTCTCTTTTTAAGGCCCGCAAATTGTGGATCCGCAAAATATGGATACCGGCCCATGTTTGTTCCGCAATTTGCAGACCGCACATGGCCAGCACTATGATAGAAATTACTATTTTTTGTCCGAAGTGCGTAAAAGAATAAGACATGCTCTTTGTTATTTGGGGGGCAGCGGAACGGAACTACGTGTGTTGTCTGCATCTTTTGCAGTCCCATTGAAATGATTGCGGACCCATTCATACGGTCGTCTGAATGAGCCCTAAGGGCTCATGCACACGACTGTGTGCCGGCCGGGCCTGAGCTGCGGATGGCAAATTGCACTGGCAAGGGCACTGACCACAGGGCCGCCATATACGGACGTAGACCCATTCACTTAAATGGGGTTCGTGATCCGTATCCAACGGTTCGCATCAGCAAAAAGTAGGCATGCACTACTATTTTTGCGGTGCGGAGGCATGGACAGAAACCCCATGGAAGCACTCTGTAGTGCTTTTGTGGGGTTCCGTGCCTCCGTTCCACACCGCACCTTCCGGATTGCGGACCCAATCAAGTGAATGGGACCGCATCTGTGATGAGGTGCAAAAACGTCCAGTTCCCGTATATGGCGGACCTGCTGTTTGCACGAGCCCTAACACAGAGAGGTTAATTCATGACAAAGTAAAGTCGGGTAACAGATTGACATTGAGAACTTATGACTTCTGCAAAAATCATATATAGTGGATATGGTTATGGGAGTAAAGTAATAAAACTGAATTCGACTTTTCTCCAGAATCCACTAACTTAAAAAAAAAAATCGCCTTTCTTCCATCTCGCGCAGGTGAAGATTTAATTTCCTCTTTGTATCAATTAAATCTCTCGCTCCTTCTGTCAAACATATCTTTCAAATACAAGAACTGTAAGTGGGAGAGGAATTGTACTTGGTGACAAAACAGGCAGCAAAATGCTTGTGCGCTCGTGCTAACGCGTCCTGCCTCCACACCTAAGCGTGTTATTATGGAACAATTAGCTGTATGACTGCAACTCCTGTGCAAACAGTTGTCAGAAATGTAACTGACAAGTGCCTCTCATTCTGAAGCTTTAAGAAAAGCTTGGCCCGCTCAGCTCTGTACACCGCCAGCGAAAATCCTGTGAGAGGTCTCAGCGGGAAACCATAGCCTGATATTCCAAGCTTTTCCCCATCAAATGCCTGGACTTTGATCCGAATTTCAGGGAATATTCGATTCACCGCAAAGCTAAATTTCCTTGGGCTTTGTGGTAACAAATCTAATCTCCCTGAAATGGGTTAATAAAAAATAAATCATACTTACCTCATCCGTTTGAGCATGAAGAGCTGGCCGCCACCATCTTGATTGAAGATCCCGCGCAAAATCCCGTGTGTGGTGACGCCTGACATCACCAAGCTGGGCAATGTAATTCACGCTGGATGTTCAATCAAGATGTGGCAGCTGGTTCTCTGCGATTAAGTGGAGGAGGTAAGTATGATTTTATCGATTTTTTTTTAATACACTTTAATTTTAAATTCAGACGCGACGATCAGTGATGAACGAAGCATCTGCGGGGTACAATGATGGGAGCAGCGCCGTTCGCTGCCATTGCACCCACTACTTACAAAGAAATGCGATTCGGGGTGAAGTAATTCATCATGACAATGCAAACTCTTGTAAAATTCGGCGAACCACCCGAACCGAATTTTACAAAACTTCGCTCATCAGTAATCTTAACCACGAACATGGTAATACTCAATAACATCAGGTTTGTATCTTTTTTTTTCATTAAAGCTACCTACAGACCTACATCAAGAAAATCTTCATGTTAAGTGAGGCTGGACTGGAGGCATAGTCTTGGGGGGAGGCCAGCATGATGGGGACTTGTTCAGGGAAGCAGGGTTGTTTGGGATTGGGCAGTTTGAGAGGCTTTAAAAGAGGGCAGAGGGGGAGTAATGGAAGCCATTTGCCAGGAGAAGGCAAAAAATTAAAATCAGCTGTCATATAGTACATAACAATCTTTCTAACAAAACTAGAACCAGCCCTGTACATCACATGGATCCAAAGATCTCTCCATTCATTGCTCCAATCGTTCTAGATTTATTTCAGGCTGGAAGCTCAGGGGACATGTCCTTTCTCAAGGGGTGACTTTTCTGCTGTTGCTCTTTCCGTGTAACTGCCATAGCTTCCCACAGAGCAGCACGGTGGCTCAGTAGTTGGTAGCATGGTGGCTCAGTGGTTAGCACTGTTTCATTGCAGCGCTGGGGTCGTAGGTTTGAATTCAACCAAAGTCAACATCTGCCTGGAGTTTGTATGTTCTCCTTCTGTTGTGTGGGCTTCCTCCAGGTACTCCAGCTTCCTCCCACATTCTAAAGACATACTGATAGGGAACCTAGATTGTGAGCCCCATTGGGGACAGAGTGATGCTAATGTCTGTAAAGTGCTGCAGAATATAGTAGTGCTATATAAGTGCATAAAATAAATAAATATAGCTGGTGGTAGCTGAAGATTTAAACTGAGCGTGCATGACCACCTCAGTAAGGTGGACAGAGAAATAAGGAAAAAAATAAACAGCAGGTGGTGCTATACAGATACATTTTATTGAATAACTCACTGGCTATACTAAATTTTTAATTACATGCAATTACAAAATTATTTAGATCCAGTTGCTGCTTTGAAAAATGTAGAATATTTTTTGTGGTGTAACCCCTTTAAGCCACCTGAGCTATGAGCCCACTACATTTACTTCAGACATAAATTCAAAATGTACAATAAAAGAAGTGACATTTTCAGGAGGGTTTTTGTAGTTTTAATGTGACTGTTGTCACATTGACCCTGCTGAAAACACACTTCTATGAAATCACTGTTTTATTTTGTGAGAAGCTGTGATATGAAAGGTTGCACAGTGAACTTGTTCAAACTGGAGAAATAATTGCCACCTATGTCCTACAAAATCTAAGATACTGTCCATCAAGGGAAAATGAACATCCACAAGCTTTTCACCTGAAGACAGGGAAGTCACCATGGTCCTCATTTTTCTCATGAGACATAAAGTATCACATTTCATCTGGACACTGTCCTCCAATGTAAAAAGCCAATAGTTTTTTGGGGTTCTGTAATCAATTCACATGTCAAGAACTTGATAATACAGGCCTTCACAAACTCAGTCCAAGTCAGGAGTAGTATGATGTGTCCAATAGTCTTCATGGTCAAAAAACTGACCCTAGAATCAGTAGTATAATATTTAGTATTGTAGTATAAGGCCTCATGTACTCAGGCATACTAAAGGACTGTAAAGCTCTGATCAGATCTTGCCTAACTTGACAGTTTCCAGATATATACCCCCGATAGAAGCCTTCAGCACATGTATACGTTTACAGTCATTAATAGGGTCCCATTGGAAAAACAAAAATTCTTTTTTACTGTATGCCTACATATAGGAAAAAAGCATCCGTTTCAAGTAGGACCCTCTTCTTAGCATCAGGGACTCTGGTCCATCCATCAGGTGACGTTGGCAAAACAGTTTTCGACTTTTTTTTTTACTTAATTTAAAATGTTTCACATATAAATAACACCGCTATAAAATGCCTATATACAGTAAGTAGGGTTGAGCGAATCGGGTCGGATTGCTGTATCCGAACCGGATTCGTAAAAAAAAACTTCGTTAAGAATTTGGGCTCCATCCTACTGTAAAATGTATGGTCTCCGTCGAGGTCCTGAAGAAGTTTCGGCAAATATCTCATAACTTACTTAGTCTCGCCTCTATCAACATAAACTCATTAATGTCAGTTTATTTATTAGAATACGTTACTGTATCAAAATACTAAGCCGCATTTGGCTTTGTGTCTCATTAATGAAGAGAGTTCAGCTTCGTATTTTGATACAGTAATTTATGCGAATAATCATACTGACAAGTGATAGAGGCGAGACGAGAGAATGTCACCATATTTGCTGAAACTTTAGAAAGACGTCCATGGAAGCCATACAGCCATATAGTAAGATGGAGCCCATATTCTAAGGGCTCATGCATATGAATATATTTTCTTTCCGTATCCGTTCCGTTTTTTTTTGTGGACCGGATGGAGAGCCATTCATTTCAATGGGTCCGCAAAAAAAGCGGACGTTACTCAGTGTGCATTTCATGTTCGTATTTCCGTTCTGCAAAAAATAGAACATGTCCTTTTATTGTCCATATTACGGACAAGGATAGGACTGTTCTGTTAGGTGCCAGCTGTTCCTTTTCGCAAAATACAGAATTCACACGGACGTCATCCGTATTGTTTGTGGATCCGTTTTTTTACAGTCCACAAAATACATACAGTCATGTGCATGAGCCCTAACAGTAATACACAAATATAGTACTCAAATACTACCATCATATACCATTCTAAGAACACCATAGCCATATATTGCATGCCCAATAATGCCATTCACTACCCAAATACAACCGCCACCCAGCATCCAAATAGTGTCACCATACACAGCCTAAGTAATACTCCTATACAGTGGCACCATACAGAGCAGCACAGAGGAAAGAGAAGACAAAGTGGCTGTGAATTATCAGCCGCACAGTTTTCTATATTTTTTTTTGTTAAAGGGTGATCTGCAGACTACAGGATTGATGTGCAGAGTCCCTAGGAAATCAGGACTCGACATAGTGCTCCAATTGCTCAAATTGCCCCATAAAAGTCTATGGACTCACACCTATCTGATCTGATATCCTAGCAATATGCCTTCAATGTCTGAGATCAGAATATTCCTTTAATATGTCTCTTCCTGAGCGTAGACTGAAAATGTCAATTAAAATTGAAACTGAAAATCTTCTAACATGCCTACTGCGACCCGGGGAAGGTATCTTGAAAGTGAGTCCTTAAAACTTCAAAGCTAACTTCTATTGGCATGTGCTAATTTATTAAAAATGTGGTGATTTACATAAGACAAAAGAAGAGCTGCAGGTATAAGAAATTCTCCCCATCTATGTAACTACAACACCCAGGGCAGCAATCTGATTCCAGGGCAATGACACACAAGACTGTCAAATAATAACTCAAAAATACTTGAAATGAAAAATGAAGGAATGACGAGAGCAGGAAATCAGCAGAAACATCTGCAGAGTGGATCAGATCCCAGGATAAAACCTGAGAGAATAGACTCAGCAGAAAATAGTAAATGTGACCTTTTCACACTGAAATCTCCTTTGGAAGCATCTGCTGCAGATGCCCCACACCCTGCGGTGTCAGTAGCTCATTTATGTCTACCTGCAGAGTTCATTGGAGACAATGTCTCATGTCTTACATCTGGCATGCGACTGATACGTGGCCCAAGGTGGTTGGGTGCCCAGAACTGAACTGTTTCCCCTGCTTATTGCTGCATACAGATTTGCACCACTCTCTTTTAGTTCAATGCTAACTGTAAAAATGTGTATGCTGCTAGCTCCTCCTAGTGATGGCTTCATGCAGCCAGAATTGTATCATTTATCAACTCTATGATTTCTGTCTGTCTGCTTGGAGGACTTACCTATTAGCTAGACTCAAATCTGCTAGTGCACATCAAGTCTTCATAAGACGTAGACCCCTGGCTGCCCTGATAGTGCAGATCCAGTCTTTATCAGTTGTAGAACCCTGCCTGTCCTGATAGTTCACATCCAGTCTTTACCAGATGTAGACCTCTGCCTGTCCTGATAGAGTACATCAAGTATGTATCAGATGTAGACCCCTGCCTGCCCTGATAGTTCACATCCAGTCTTTATCAGATGTAGACTCCTGCCTACCCTGTTTGCGCACAACCAGTCTTTATCAGATGTAGAACTCTGCCTGACCTGATAGAGTACATCAAGTCTTTATCAGATGTACTGTAGACCCCCGTCTGCCCTGTTGGTGCACATTCAGTCTTTATCAGATGTAGACCCCCGCCTGCCCTGTTGGTACAAATCCAGTCTTTATCAGACGTAGACCCCTACCTCTCCCACTAGTGTACATCAAGTCTTTATCAGATGTAGACCCCCGCCTGCCCTGTTGGTGCACATCCAGTCTTTATCAGATGTAGACTTCCTGCCTGTCCTGATGGAGCACATCCAGTCTTTATCAGATATAGACCCCTGCCTGCCCTGATGGAGCACATCCAGTCTTTATCAGATGTAGACTGCCTGCCTGTCCTGCACATCAAGTCTGTATCAGATAGACTGTCTGCCTGTCCTGCTGGTGCACATCAAGTCTTTATCAGAAGTAGACCGCCTACCTGTCCAGCTAGTACATATCAAGTCTTTATCAGAAGTAGACCCCTGCCTGTCCTGCTGGTACACATCAAGTCTGTATCAAATGTAGACTGCTTGCCTGTCCTGATAGAGCACATCAAATCTTTATCAGACCTAGACCCCTGCCTGCCTGTCCTGCTGGTGCACATCATGGCTCCTGAACACATAGTCGTCTTTTGTAATCGCTACAGGAAATCAATCTATGCGTAGCTTTTCCTCTCTATTGATTGGACCAGCTTTTTTCAGACATCCTTCCCTTGTCCATAAGACTAATTAGGGCGCAATAAGGGGTTTTTCTGAACTTGAACCCCCTCTATGGGCTGCAGGAGAGACACACTCCCATGCATCAAATGTTTGGCCAGGCAGACAAGCTGATATAAGAAGAAAGAGGTGCTGGATCTAAGGAGCTGTCAGGACAAAACTTAGCACAAAGTGCAAAAGACTGTACATCCAACCACAGAGATGGAACCAACATGTAAACCTTGTGAGGGACCTATAAGTATTCCAATGATGGCATTCTTATCGGTCATAACATTCTTCCCAGTCATCGTACCTACCTGTATTATACAGTTCTTTGAACACTTGTTGCTCAAACGGGTAAGCAGTGGTGCCTGTTAAAAGAAGAAAGTTAAAAATTTAGTATATCGCTTTAGCATTAGCGTACAGATTATAAAATGCGTACGCTACTACTCGAAAATTGCTCCTGAGTACGCTCGGCCGAGCATGCTCGCTCATCTCTAACTGTAAACTCACTCCCATAGTCCTGGAGCAAATTTAAGGGCAGCTCCATCGGTACTGATCGACATCTCCCCACTCCATCACCCCACCCCACTTTTAGATTTTTGCCGTCAAAAGAAAGAAGGGAAATAAAAGTCTTCTGCCTGTAGTATGTAATTCCCTTATTGTGCTAGCTTCTAGTGCTTGTGCCATCCTCCTCAGCTCCCTCAGAAACCTCTAAGATACTCACCTCACCAACTCTTACATCTCTTACATCTATCTACGTACGAACGAATTTGCTGCCCAACTGCAGAAACGATCTTGCGTTTCCATAGAAAAGATGTTAGGCTCGTATGTGTACTCATAGCCAGTGGGAGACAGTAAGGATGATTCACCAATTATTATTTTATTACTATTTTACTCACTTATGTAGCGCTGACATATTCCGCAGCGCTTTACAGACATTAGGGGTTCTGCAGTTCTGTAAAACTGATGATCTATCCCCTGGATAGATCATCAGCATCTGATCAGCGGAGGTCCGACACCTGGGACCCCCACGATCAGCTGTTTGAGAAGGCAGCGGCGCTGCAGAAGCGCTGCGGCCTTCTCTGTTTTCCTCAGGCCCAGTGACGTCACGACTAGTTTCACTGGCCTGGGTAGGCTAAGCTCTGTTCACTTGAATGGAGCTTAGCCCCGCCCAGGCCAGTGATACTAGTCGTGACGTCACTGGGCCTGCGGTAAACACAGAGAAGGCCGTGGCGCTCCTGCAGTGTCGCTACATTCTCAAACAGCTGATCGGCGGGGGTCCCGGGTGTCGGGCCGCCGCCGATCAGATGCTAATGATCTATCCAGGGGATAGATAATCAGTTTTACAGAACTACAGAACCCCCTTAAGGGTACAACTACACGGCGATGTGTCACACAACAGCATGTCTGCAACTTCTTGGCTTGCAACTTTATGACTGTCGCATTGCAATTGCCCTTTGTGACGCCATTGACAAACATTATGTGAAATGTCCTTCGACTTTCTTGCCATGTAGCCGAACCCTAAGGGTTTAATAATAGTCATTTTGGAAACCTCCTCTTGATTTATTTCGTTATTTTTTTTACACTTTTTTGAAAATTCTGGGATTGACGCAAAAAAGTAAAAAAGGTCTTATCATATCATGGAGAAACTAAACACATTTTAATAGGATCACAGCTTAACTGGCCTGGGTCAAACAGAACAGTGAGAAAAACCGTAATACTACTAACAGGGACAAATTATAGGTCAAGAGTAAATCTGCACATTTCCTTTCATTAAAGTGCATTAAAATCCACTGTGTCACCTCAATTATATTGCATTAAACAGATAAGAATTGCACAGGCAAAGCTAACGTGTTCGGCAGGGATCGGATGATTGTGCTGCGCGGCTAGAACACAAAATCTTTTAACGAGAGAGTCTTATGTACGTAAATGCTTGACTATATGGTTACTACAGGCTGCTGTAATTTCACAAATATGAGTCAAACAGGTTCCATTCTGTCTTTACTAGTGATGAGCGAGCCTGCTCGGCTGAACTCGCTGTTCGGCCGAGCATGCCTGCGCTCGGGTCCAAAGCTCGAGTCCCTCACCGCTCCCCGCACCAAGACGGATCCGTCATGACCCCAATGCAAGTCAATTGGGACGGATCCGTTTGGTGTGACACAATAGTAAATGGATCGGTCCTCCATTGACTTTCAATGGAGTTCATGACGGATCCGTCCTTACCTTTCCCAACAGCTCCCTCCTCCCTCCAGCAGGTGGCGCTGTGGTAAAACTTACCACTCTGTGTGCCGTCTTTCCTGAAGGAACAGGTCGGGAGCTACGGGGAAAGATAAGTAGTGTCAGTGTCTGTGTACTTTTTTTTTTTAAATTTGGGGGACTTCCGAACGGTGCCTGGTTTAGTCCCATAGACTTCAATTATGCTTGGGTGCTCGGCTGAGCACTCGAGCACCCCTGAGTGCTCGGCCAGAGCACTCGAGCACACGAGCACCTGGGTGCTCGATCAACACTAGTCCCGCAAAAATCAACACTAGTCCCGCAAAAAATTTTATTCCATGCCCTGCTAGAAAGGTACATGATGTAATCTGTAGTGAATGTCATTTTCTTACCAGTGTCTGTATTTTTGACTTATCCTGAAGTTTCTTATCTGTGTCATGTGACCAGCAATTAGACCCACCAACTCACAGAGAGACTTATGTGTGGACAGGAAGTCTAATTCTCTATGCATTCCTATGGGAGCCTCACTTTCAGTCTCATAGGAATGAATAGAGAAGTGACTGGCTTCCTGTCCTGGGTCAGCAGGAGGTCAGGGAGTTGGTCACATGACCCTTCTACAATAAGAAGAAAGTGGATAACTCTCAATTAGATTCCCTGATAAGAAGATTGCATTCACTACAGATTATATCATGCACCTTTCTAACAGGTCAGAGAATAATTTTTTTTGCGGGAGGTCTTCTTTAACTTGGTCTTAAAGTGCCCAAAAAACTTTGATTTAGGATCCCACTTCTGTGATGTCAGATAATTATCAGCAGGAGACTCCCACCATCTCCCCAACCAGGTGTTTGTCATGGTGGTAAAAGCAACAGATCAAAGACCATGGTCAGGCATTTGAAAAACAATGGTGAACAAACCCTTTAAAAAGATGGTCACCTCTTCCTGGACTACATATATACATTTATGTGATAATAACCACAAGGACCTTGAGAAATGTCAAATGACCTTATGACTTTTTTTTTAAATATAAGGCATAGAATAAGGGCTAAATAATAAAATACAGACTTCTTACAGCCACCACTAGGGGAGCATAATGCCTACTGAATGGCTATGAATCATTTTCAGGCTCTACGTTCCCTCTAGCGGTGGCTTCAGGCAGACATTTTATATAAGGCATAGAAAAAGAGCTAAATAATAAAATACAGACTTCTTACAGCCACCACTAGGGGGAGCATAATACCTACTGAATGGTCGTGAATCATTTTCAGGCTCTAGGTTCCTCCCTAGTGGTGGCTTCAGGCAGAAAAAAAGTTATCATTTAATGCTATGTTTTTGCAGGAGCTTTGGAGCTCTGTATCAGAAAATTGAAGCCTGGACCTTATAAAGATTTATTACAAAACAGATCAGCTCTAAATATTGGATATAATCAAATACAAGATATCCAGTGAGTTGCTGTTCTTGCTCATGTGACTGCTGGGGCCAGTAATTGGCTGCACCGGTCACAGATGTAAGTCAATTGCGATCTGGCAGGGACTGAAAACGGCTGAGTAAGAGACAGTGGTGCAAGAATGGTGGGTTCTGCATAATATTTTTTTTCTGGATACAGGTTACAACTAGTGTTGAGTGAATCGAAGCATCCAAAGTGGAATTGGATCTGACATTTCTGAAAAACTTGATTAGCTGCCAAGCCGAATTTCCTCATGCTTTGTGTTAAAGCAATTTTTCTTAAAATGGTGGCTGAGAATAAAAAGATTATACTCACCTCATCCACTTGTGCATGGAGAGGCCATCAGTCCTGTCTTGATTGAAAAAACCTGCCAAAGGACCTGCAGCATGCGTGAAGGTTGTTACCACGTGATCACACTGGCTGTGCACAGTGACATCATCATACTCGATGCAGGTCCTTTGGCGGATTTTCTTCAATCAAGTTGGGAGAGGACGGCCTCTCGGCGATCAAGTGGATGCGGTGAGTGTAATTTTTATTTTTTAACCCCGAATTAACCCCCTCAGCACCTGAATGTGAGTCTCAGATGTTGCAATCATCGTTGAATGCGACATCTGAGGACTTACATAACGGCGGGCGGGCTGGGGTGCAACTGCTATTTCCCATTATTGTGCCCGCTCCATACAATGAAAAGTGATTCATGACAAAGTAATTCATAACGATTTGAATTTCTTGACAAAGTTTGGCAAAGCTGCTGAATCAAATTACATGACTTACATGAAACATCCGAAGTCGATTCGCATGATACTTCATTTGAATACTGTATGGAGCGAGCTCTCTGTACAGTATTAGATTGTATTGGCTCCTATGAGCCGAAGTGATTACTTTGTGAAGTCTCACGAGACTTTGTGTAATAACTTCATAAATTAATTTCTACTGTAAAAAAAACATTTCCCGAACTCGGGTTCGATCCGTACAGTATCCCAACGAAGTCGATTCATTCATCTCTAGTTACAACCATTGGGGCCGGACAATCCCTTTAAGCTCTTTCAAAAAATAAAAAGAACTCCTGGATTAAAACCTGAATGCACTGGTCTATTACAATTTGAGTTGTGTCTGTCTTCCACTTTTTCTAATGATATCCGGCAGAATTCTGATTGCAGCTCTGGCTATAGTATACTGTTCACAACATATTGCACACTACATTTACAGATTTCTTCACACAAATAACTTGCTGATGGTTTGTAAATCATGACAATGTGTAAAAATTACCAATCAACCTTGGATACAGATTTTGCATTGTCTTCCTAAGCATATGTACCGCTCACAATTAGCACTTATTCATTGCTATTCGACCTCATGACTTCAGATTTCCAATGATTCATCTTCCAGGAACTTTCTTTCCAAGAATTTCTAAACATGTTACATTTACACATTCTTGTGTTTTTCGATAAATCATGCATCCATATAGGACTCTATATGGAGTATGGTGAATCTATTTACCATAATCAAGCTAATAAGAGGGTCTCTCTCTCTGGAGGACCAGACAAGTCCATGTGTTATACAGACTGCTTACTGATTTCAATACAAACTTTGTAATGCTTCACTTAACCTGTGGTGGCACTGTAGAGGATCTGGACGCTTGCATTAAGGTTTCCCTACAGATTGGAGTCCTTGGGCCTTGTTTGAAAACTAGCACAGAATATGAGAAGCAAACTGCAAATATTTCAAGATCTGAATTCTGGCATGTACATTACAATTTAAGGGGGTTGTCCAGGATTAGAAAAACATCTTCCAGAAGCAGCTCCAAACTTGCCCACAGATAGTACTGTATGTGATATTGCTTCTCAACTCTGTTCACTTCAATGGAGCTAAAGTGCAATACTAGACACAGTGCCGTGCTGTTTTTGGAAGTGATGAAAATGGTTTTTTTTTTAATCCTGGACAACTCTTGAACTTCAGAATCGTAGAGATGAAAAGTTATGATAGGGGTTGAGAAAAGCTTGAGACAGCTAAACAAAAGTATATGACTTGAATAACCATCTTGGATGGAAAGGTGGCAAAAACGACAACATTCCTAGATGCAGAAACCCAAACATGGATAATGTGATGAGACATGCTTAAAGATGTGTGAGGATTGAGAAAGAAGCAAAATGTTCTCAATCAGGTCAGTGCAGGACACTATAGGACTTCTGAGGGACACCCGTTCATCAGTCATCAAGGTAGTTGGGAATGATAGAAGCTCTTGAGAAGCAGCAATATAACCAATCAAGAGACCTGTGTTAAGCAGACTCCATCAGACAAGATTGCTATAATTTTGCAATTTCTAAAATGCGTTAGGGGCTTTCTTGGTTCAAGTACTGCTGATTTATATTATATTCATTACTGACGATGGATGCCTGAAAAACCCAAAAACATGTTTTTCCTCATTGACAGGTCAGGAAATTTCAGGCCCTTAAACTGGCTATTTGATGATTAATGTAAAAAAATGAAAATCAGACATCATATAGTACATGACAATCTCTTTCTAACAAAGCAAGAACCAGTCCTGTACCTCACATGGATCCATAGATCTCCACATTCTTTGCTCTGCTAGATTTATTTCAAGATGGTACCTCATCCTTTCTAAGGGGTGTGTCCCGTAACTGCCACAGTTTCTAACAGTAGATACAGCTGGTGGCAGTTGAAGGATGGAACTAAGCATGTGTGACCACTTCAGCGAGGTGGACAGAGATGAACGGAACAGAAAAAACAGCAGGTGGCGCTATGCAGATACATTTTATTGAATAGCAGCTATACTAAAGTGGCAATGATATATTTTTTAAATTTCGTTCAATTAAAAAAGTATTCAGATTAAGGAACTGGTCTGAAAAATGTTTAATATTTTTCATGGGACGACCCCTTCAAGATACTACTAAACCTGGACCAAAATAAGGGCTTGTTCACACGTCAGTTATTTGATCAGTTATTTCCATCAATTATTGTGAGCCAAAACCAGGTGCGGGTCGAAAACACAGAACAGGTGCAGATCTTTTCATTATACCTGATCTCTGTGGAAGCTCCACTCCTGGTTTTGGCATACAATAACTGATGGAAATAACTGATCAAATAACTGATGTGTGAACAAGCCCTAAACTGAATAGCAAAACTTACTTACTGTATTGTAAGCCAATAGATTCTGGTGTCAATTTGTATTAGACCATTGGGCTTGGTCAGAACATGAAGGTCAGAGCCAATAGATGGGCTGGTGCTGTCTAATGTTCTATAAATAATGGAAGCTAAATGGAAGATTCACCTTTGCTGGTTCATTGCCCCCCCCCCACCCTATTGCTATTTGGCTTTGGGCTAACTCTAAGGGTACCATTTTGCCGGCCCCCTGGTTTTCACCCTTTAACCCCTTACACAAGGATCTGGTCTTCACTGCAGTGGAGCTACCAGGTACACAAACCAGACAAATGTTTTGGGCCCCTGCAATCAAGGGGCTTCCTGCTAACCACAAGCAGTTTGCTGAAAAAATTACTAAAAGGAAAGGCATATTGCCTGTGCAGCTGGTTCAACTGCACAGGGACCCAGGGAAGGAAGGGGCCTTTCAAGCTTTAGAACACCAGCGGACGTGGCCAGCCTGCAGTTAAGTGGTGTAATCGGGCAGGGCTTAGTGGGGTGATGGGGTGAACATTTGCGGTGCAACAAAGGCAAAGCATAATGGTACTAGGGTCCCCCTGACATAACTTTGCTTGGGGCCATACAAATGCCAAAACTGCCATTGATGATGACGCAATTGCTTTACATAGTAACATAGTAACAGTTTGTAAGGTAGAAAAAAGACATACGTCCATCCAGTTCAGCCTGTTATCCTGCAAAAAGTCTTGAATGATTGAGAAACCATGACACCATGGATACTATTTTCCCAGGGGGATGCTGCCTGAGACTCCTGGGGAGGTTTGTGCACATTCACTAAATAAAGTCCTTCTTCACTTAGCTCAATGCAGCCACCCTCTTCTTTTTCTTTGAATTCTCCTATATATTAAGAGTATAACTTTCTGAATGCACTTTGTTACACAGAGTCTTAGGCTGCTGCTCGTTCTCTGTCTCAGTTGTAGATACTTTAAACTGCACCTTTGCTTGTTCAGCTTAGCTACTGTGTGTAGATACAAGCCCACCACAAGCTGACCAAGAATTCAGAGCATGGAAAGCTGAAGATCACAGCCATAATAGCATGATTACAAGCTGCCATTTAATTTTTTCCCCATAAATGCATACTATAAGCGACTATAAGAAGCTTTTAAAATATATCTAATCCGAAAAAGATGCTTCCTTCTCCTCAGACCTCTGTCCTGCTCCCTCCTTCTCTTCACTAACTTTTATCTTACTATTCAGATCAGACTTCAGGTGAAGATGGGCTGCCTGCTCACTGAAGGATCAGATTACATAGAAGTCTATGGAGAGGGGAGGGGCTGCTGGTGACAGGCAGAGGCAGAGATACTAACAGAGAGTCTGCTGCTGGTTTGCAAGTGTTTTAATTAACTGCTGAATTCTGATATAAACTACTCAGCACTGCTGTATATTGTCCTCCATTACTGACACTGCTACTCAAGGTGTACTACAGAGAATCCTATTTCTTCACATGCAGTGTATGGGCAGATATGATCTCACCTAAGTCTCCACTCACGAGGGCAAGAAACTGAGAATTATAGACAGATTGCACTGGTTAAAACTGCTGACAGGGGCGTAGCTATAGGGAGTGCAGAGGTAGCAGTGGCTACAGGGCCCATGAGCCTAAGGGGGCCATAAGACCCTTGTGCCAAATAAGAAGACACCAGTATTATAGAAAGTGCATGCAGGTCAAGTTACACTTCTGGTGGAGGGAAGGGGTTAGGTCAAGAATTTGACATAAGAAGGTACTGTTTAATTTTTTTCCTCAGGCAACACAAAGGCTATGAGCTCCCCTGCCCCTGGCCACAAAGTACTGAGGGAAGGGGGCCCAAGAAGAACTTTTGCGCCAGGGCCCATGAGCCTTTAGCTACGCCTCTGATTGATGATACAAATTATATAATAGTCAGAGATATTGTATTCACCGGTGGGGGTCTGACACCCAACATCCCTGCTGATCAGCTGTTTGACAAAGCACCGGCACTCGCAGTAGCTTTGCGGCCTTCTCGCAGTTTAGCCCATGCTGTGATACCAAGTACAGCTAAATGCTATGCAACGTACGGAGCTGTGCTTTGAAAGCTGAGAGAAGGCCATGGCGCTCAGAGGATAGGTCATCAGTTAAAATATCTTGGAGAACCAGCAATGATATTATTCATGAATTGTGCTGCATATACTGCACTTCAGTACAAGAAATCCTCAATTTCCTACTTGGATGTCTATGTGTTCTACAGCCAAAGCCCCATAGGATCCACGTATATATTTAGATCATACATCCCGGAAGCTGAGAGTAGTAGTATTTATACAATGGTTTGCGTAGACGTGTCAGCACATTTGTGTCTATACTGCGTACACAGTTATTAGTTTTCAGAAGATCCGCTGCTGCCCTGTGTGATAACACTGCCCGGAGGAGCTCAAAGCTCAGATAATGGCTGTTATTAAGGAATTTACGAGAAGATAAACATCTGCTTTAAGATTAGGCAGCCGAGTGGAACTGTGGATTTAATTGACTGTAAAATAAAATCGTTTATTACTGCTTGTGTACTAACAAAGATGTTACATTTGCCGTAATCTGTCGCCATGTAGGGAAAAGTATACGCTCGCCGGATTATTATTCATTATTGTTTGCTACAGATGCTGAACCACACAAAAGCACAACACACAATAACAAGCTAGCAACCTTCACCTGTGGGGATAAGGGAGGCATGCCGCCTACGTAACAGGGCGGTGCTGGAAAACGAGTGCCGAAGAATCCCAGTACACAAGAATGGAACATATGGAAGTTAAAGGGGAGAATTTCCAATACAAGAAATGGGCCACAAAATGTTAAAGTAGTTTTCCAGGATTGTACTACTGATGACCTATGGTCAGGATAGGTAATCAGTATCTGATCGGTGGGGGTCTGACACCCGGGACCCCCGACGATCAGCTGTTTGAGAAGGTACTGATGCTCCTGTGAGCGCTGCTACCTTCTCACAGCTTACCAAGCACAGCGCTATACATTGTACAGCAGCTGTGCTTGGTATCGTGCTCAGCCCCTTTTACTTGAATGGGGCTGAGCCGCTCCTAGGCCACGTGACCGATGAACGTGATTTCACTGGCCTAGGAAAAGCTAAGAGAAGACTGCGGTGCTCATGGGAGCGTCGATGCCTTCTCAAACAGCTGATTGGCTGATGACCTGAGGATAGGTCATCAGTAGTAAAATCCCGGAAAACCCCTTTAATAATCAAAAAGACACATGAGAGTATGTCCACATGGGACTGAAATGTTGCAGATGTTCTGTAGCAGAATATCGGTAGGATGGAAAAAAGCACCAAATTATGCATTTTTGTTGCAAAAATACCTCTGTTTTGATGCAGATTTCACTCTTTGCTTCACTCTCATCATTAACCATCTGACCATTACGGTGCATGCAGGGGCGTAACTACCATAGCGGCAGACCATGTGACTGCTATGGAGCCCAGGGCAAGAGGGGGCCCATTTTTATTTGGGATCATCCCCTCTTCTACTGGAAGTGAAACCTTGGTCTATGGAACTGGGATGGCCGAGTGCTGAACTCAGTTTCCTCCATCAGTCCCATAGACTTTAAGTGGAGTAGCAGCGCAAAACCACTGATCCACCAAAACTCCTCAGAAAAGGGTATTGGGATCCTTGTTCTAGTAATCAGTTAGACCCCCAGTGATTATCTATATATCACCTATCCTGTGAGCACCTGTCATCATGATCAACCCTATTTAGGGTGACCAGACGTCCTCTTTTCCCCGGACATGTCCTACTTTTGGACATTAAAAAAATGTCCGGGGGGAATTGGAAAATCGTCCGGGATTTTGTTGGACTGCCTCAAACTGTTTGAGTCAAACATAATTTATGTTTGACTCAAACAGTTTGAGGCAGTCCAACAAAGTCATTTTAACTTTTAAAATGGCTTTTAGGGTTAAAATTAATAAAAACAAACTCACCTTTTCCACTTGTTTGTGGCGCAGCAGGTCCGGTGTCTTCTTTCTTCTTTCCCGGCCTTGCAGGACCTGCAAAAGGACCTTTGGTGACGTCACCCTATTAAACCCGGCATACTGCCTGATTGGGTTGATCATGCTGATTAATATGATACTTGTCTTGTAAAAATCGGAGCGTTCCCAAGAAAAAAATTACTTTTATTTCTTATGTAAATGAGGTCTTTGCTCAGCGTGTCTACTGGAAAGCTGAGGATCTGAGATGCACCGAGCTGCTAGGCCCCACTCTTCGCTGCAAAAAAAACCCCCTCATTTGCAAAAGAATGTTGGTATTTTTTTCGGGGACACTGCAAACGATTTTCAAAAGATGGGTATGGTTTTAATTAGCAGGGTCAACCCTGTCAGGCAGTATGCCTGGTTAGATAGGGTTGATCCTACCAACATGCGCTATACAAGGACATATAGACCCGCTCTCAGACTCCTCCCTCCCCTGCAGCTGACAGAAGTTGATTTTTACCCTCATTGTTTCAATACCGGTCAAATGCGACGTGGAAGGGCGTGGCCTGACTGAGTCGGGGGCGTGACTTAGTGGGACTGGGGGGGGGGGCTTTTAAGTCCTTCTTTTGACGCTGGCCTGAATTACAGGTCGATGCCATAGTAATTTAGGAGGAAAGTGGGTAGCAGTGGAAGAAAACATCTTTTATTACTACTGAATGGTAAATATGTGAAATTTACATTATATGAGGTAATGATTGATGATGAATTAGTCTAAAACATAAGTTATATTTATGGTAACCGGAATATCCCTTTAACAGTGTCATCAACACCGCTCTGCCCCTTTAAAGTAGACCTACAGCAGTAAACTGGCTAGGTTGTTATAGAAACCTGATGTGTGTGGAGACTGCCTGTGAGCTTCTATTGACTGATAAGGGTCATGTGACCTAATGGCTAATGCATTTTTTGGAAATATCTCAGGAACGGTAGGTCCCGGAGAGATGAGACCCGTTCTAAAACCTTCCCAGACACCTGATGTACCTGGGTGTCAAATTTCGTGATTGTAGCTGCGATGGTGCGGATTCCTTTAGGGGACATACACACACACACACATACACTCAGCTTTATATATTAGATCTTTACCCTTCTTTAGTCTTCTTATCTATGCTTTTATATATAAGTGAAACTTCTTTAAGTCAACCACCAAAAAGTGGTCCTCTGGGGAGGAGGTGGTCTTCTAAAAAAAGGATGGCCACTAGACATATTATATCATGGAACTGAAAATCCATTACAAGAGGGGATCTTCTCCAAAAGGTATTTTTTGTGAGGGTTCATTGCACCTTTATCACAATACCTACTAATGTGATGCATTAGGGGTTGCCTCGCTTCAGCAAATGGCATTTATCATGTAGACAAAAATTATTACAAGGCATTTACTAATGTATTGTGATTATCCATATTGCCTCATTTGCTGGCTGGATTTATTTTTTCCATCTCATTATATATGGCTCGTTTCCACGGGTTAAGGCCATCGCTGAAGTGCAGATACAAGATAGCCAAGATGGAAGCTGCTGTGTATGAATGCCTATGTGCGCTCCCACGGTCCCGGCCACCAGAGAGGCCTGCTCTTTTTCCTATAGTGTGCAAGCACGACCACTGCTGCTGGATTGCATGGTGGTCATAACCATGGAAACGAGACGTGTATAATGTGATGGAGAAATGAATCAAGCCAGCAAAGGAGTCAATACGGACAACTACAATACATTAGTAAGTGCCTTGTATAAACTCTCTCTACATGATAAATACCATTTGCTGAAGTGAGGAAACCCCTTTAAGGCCCAGTACAGTTCAGATGCAACAATAAAATACACATCTCCTCATATCTCAATTTCCACAGCCAAGGTCAAGAAAATGGAAGGCACAAAATTTACTATCCTTGAGGGAAATATAATAGAGGTAAATGAAAATTATGGTAGAACAAATTAATGAGAACTTTCAAGTCACTGAAATAAGTTTTGAATTACTGGATGTGCTTCATGCCTAATTATAATACATAAGGTTCATTGCTCACACCAGGGCTGTCAGAGGCTGATAACATTATTTAACCCATGCATCAAATCTTTTCTCCTTCTCAGCACCACTGGAGGAACTCGCTTTTGATATCTTACCTCCCATCCAATCTTATTATATTCAGGATGAGGCGTCTCCAGACCTTTATTGGAAAACCAAGACGAGAGGCTGATCAACAAGGTCCATAAAACACGGCAATGAGGTTGGGGACCCAACTTTCCCTGGACGAGGGAGAACAGTGGATGAAACTGATCTGACCTGTCTTATCCAATTCTACTGATTTCTACCAAGAAAAGCCATGAGAGAGCCTGTGTCTAGTCAAATAGACACTTCTACATGCTTGGCAGCTTACAGAAGGGTCTGCTTAGTTAAGAAAATCATTTTATATACTCTTTTAGATAATTTTGAGTTAATAGAGGAGGTCCTGTGTTCAGGATCCTCATCTCCTTTCCAGAGTAGAGAGCAGTCTTTTGCTCTGGAGGACCTGTCCTGTCTTGATTACACAGAGAACCCATTGATTTGAATGGACAATGTGTAATTCTTTATTGCTCCAGTGGTGGCACTGACAGAATTGTTGGTTTTCCTCCAGATTAAATCTGATAACCAGAGTGTCCTTGTCTTGAACTGATACCTAGATCATCTTTATTAATATATTTAGGATGAATAAACCTAACTCCTCTGGGCCCCTCAGCATCTTCTAGCCAGTTCTGGCTTGACATGCCAAAAAGACCAGGGAAGACGCTCAGCCAATCACTAGCTGAGGTGGGTCACCGCTATGGTCAGTGATTGGTCAGGGAGTGTGTCTTTCCTGATGTGTAGACCTGAGACTAGAGGGACAGGGCAGAGGGGACCAGAGCCCATGGATGACCCAAAAAAGTCTAAACGTTGAATGGCTTCACTTATATTTTACCCATACCTATTTTATGCATCGGCCGGGACAGTTCTCTGGCGCCCTGTAATACACCGAAACTTTTCACTGGGATCTTTTTTGTCAAAAATGCTGAGCAAAAGAAACAAAAAGAACTAATTACCGCCAAATCCCAGTATATGGAAAAACTATGTAAGACCAGTGACATATTGATTAAGTAATGAAATAATCCTGGCAGAAGTACATTTACATAAAATCAGTGACACCTCAATTAACTAGATTGAGAGTCCTGTGCGGGAGAAATGCTGCTGCAAGGAAGAGGCCGAGCCTGGGAAATATTTTTTCTAACAATTGTATTAATTTACTGACACCCAACATTTATTTACTGACACAAAGTCATTTCCACAGGCATCGTAAAATTGAATTCAAAGCAGTTAAATAACAGGAAGGGAACAACAGGCCTCATTGTAAAAATAAGGGACAAATAACGACTTACGTGTGGTTTATTAGCAACCCCAATGTGTTGAGTTTTACGGTCAATTGCACCATTTTAGGCATCATTAGCTACAAAATGCAGCATACGTGAAACATATTAGAACAAGGGAAAGGTCAATTTGCTAAACAGATTGTTAACAGATACTGAAGATATGGGCTTTAAGGTGGAGTAGCCAAAAATTTTCTTATTTATTAAAGAGGGCCATTGAGCTCTTCTGACATCTCATCACCCCAGTATTTGTTATGTCGCCTACTAACATGCCAAAATTATTAGGCTGAAAGATGTGTTACCTAATGTTTTATAAAGTAACCCATGTATCTTAAGAGACCTGTTCTTCTTAGCTGATTCTATGCAGGCATGGCCATTGTAAGGTGAGCAGAAATTATTCCCACCGAGGGGAACTATTATAAACCGTGCTGTGTTGCTCTAAAGCCCACCTGGGTTTTCAAAAAAAAGTTTGCATAATGGCTGTGCTTCTTTGTATAATCATAACTGTTAAAGAACAGTTATGTTTGGGCTTCCCTAATTTTTTTTTACTGCCACATTATTCCCTATTTCAGCTGCACAGCTAGATGCATTTCACTCAGAAGCAGGGGCCATATCTCTTCTATAACATACAGTACATATATGTAGTGGCTCCATAGCAAACACCAAACTAGGCTACTAATATGGTGCTGTGTTTTGACAGTCAGTACAAAAGAGCATGGTGCTCATTTTCCACTTCACTTCCTTTTCATGACTCTTACAATATTTCCCGGTCCCGGACTTGTCCTGTCTTGTTAAAGGGTTCAAACAACAAGATTGGGTATCATACATTGACAATTTGCATGTTTACCTAGAAGTAGTGAAAGTAGTAGTCAAGTGTAGTGGTTTCTAGGCAACATAAACACACAACCTGCAAGGGACTCTTTTAAACTTGTAATGCTAGCTACCCTGCCCTACAGTGACTTTAATTAAAAATCCTTGACAGGAGAAAAATAGGTGAGTATAATGAAAAACTAAGAATGGTTTATTATAAAGACCTTTCCAGTGTTTGAGAAAATCCTGATAAAATCCTGATTTTATACCATCAACATCAGACCCCAGACTGACCATATTTCAGTTGACCCCTTGCCTTATGTCCAGTCTCAGTCCCTCAGAGAAAAGGCTGTCATATAATTATCTGAACTGGTGATCTGTTACGGCAGTGGGTGTGGAACTACTGTGTCAACTGAACAGTTTTGACTTGGGGCTACTCCTAATGGACCTATCCTGGTTTTCTCCATTTAATCCCCATACAGAGATCTGGATGTTGCTGCAGGGGAACCACCAGGCTGCTCCTGGAGTAGTCTCTGTTCAGTTGACAGCTGACCCACAGGGGTCAAGACACCAGTGAGGAGCATTGAGTGGTCAAGCAGAATCGTAGTCAGGTACAGACCAAGTTTGTGAAATCTAGAAAACAGTCTGATGTCATCGCGGGCAGCGAAGGGTCAATATAGAGATCAGGTACAGGTCAGGTAATGGAGCGAAGGGTCAGAATCCAGGAAATAGGCAGAGGTTGGTACACTGGCAGACAAGGAAATATATCACACCTTAGCAGGAACTAGCAGACTAAGAACCTAATAGCTCATGCGCCCTCCCAAAGGGAAGGTGCCTTAAAAGGGTTTTCTGACTATTTTATATAGATGACCACTGGGTATGTCATCAGTATCTGACTGGCGAGGGGCTGATCAGCTGTTTGAGGAGGTCATGGTGCTCCAGTGCCTCCTCACAGCTTACCAAGCACAGCACCATATATTGTATAGCGACTGTGCTTGGTACTGCATCAAGGTCATGTGACTGATGAATGTGACGTCACTGGCCTAAGGTAAGTTGCGAAAAGGCCGCAGCACTCACAGAAGTTTCAGCCCATTAGTGATCAGATAGTGGTGACCTATCCAGAGGATAGATCATCAGTATAAAAAAGTTGACTACCCCTTTAAGTATCCCAAAGTAGCCAGCCATAGACAGGAAGCAATTAGGATGTGCATGCTCTGGTGTTTTAACAGCTGGAGGGAGCATGGAAGATCTCTATGGGCAGAGGATAAGGACTTTGCTGCAGGGGAACCACCAGGCTGCTACCTCCTGGAGTAGACACAGATGAGGAGCACTGAGTGGTCAAGCAGAATCGCAGTCAGGTACAGGCCGAGTTTGTGAAGTCTTGCCGGCAAGCAGGCCACAGCCTGATGGAGCAACCCTGTTGGCCCGCTCACTGAAAACAGGGTAGCTGGAGGCAGGACACTGCTGCCAGGATAAAGAAACACTTGACTGGCAACTGGTGCAGCAGCGGCCATGGCCCGTCGCTCTAACAAGCTTACTGTCAAAAATACAGTAGATTCTTATCTGCAATAATAACATCTGATGGGTTTTAGAATTTGGGTAAGTGGTTGGTTGTTGCGTCAATGTTCAGAATTTTCGGTAAAGTATAAGAGTCATTTCCAGTGGATTCAATTAAAGGACATTTGGTTAAAGCTATTAGAAAGACTCTTATGTGCATAAAAGGCCTAAAAGCAATAGCGCAATGACTGATTCATTTACTAAAGTGCAATCCAGATAGGTATCCACCTACATAGGGACATTTATAGCTAGTGGTGGGTTCACTATCTCCATGACTGTTAACTGGTTCCTTTTTATGTGGAGGGATTAATGCTACATTATTTTGGCACCACAAGTCGGTTAAATATCAATATCTGGCTCTTGTACACAGGAAAGCAGAAAGTAACAAAGAAACAGACAAAGACTGGTGTCCCAGTACCACCTCTCAAGCATCTCGACATGTGCAACACGCTGACATCCCTTTATTATGCAAAACAGGCGCAGGAACCCAGTGTTCAAAACCTATTTACAATACCGGGAATGCTTCTTCTGAAGAGAGCAGGTTTTTATCTGAAAGCGCCAGCTATTAACCCTTCGTCAAGCACAGGGGCTCAGAAGATATATCACATGCCTTTTATGTCTTTTGGGGAAAAAAATATATGAGCCTCTTATGTCTTGGGTTTAACCAATTTCACATCTACAAAACGTAATAGGGCTCAGTGGGACATCACAGAAAAGGATATTTATTCAGGAACCCCTTCTATGAGCCAGAACATACAGTTACTGTGTATGTGTGGCTCCTGCTATGGAAGACCTGAGTCATCCATGTGCAGGACCCCAGAATAGGTTGATTGTTTTAATGTTAAATCCTTAAGTGAAATGCTGAGATTCTTTAAATTTGTGTTTGCCTACTGAATAGTACTGTATGGATAAGTCAGGGTTAACAAGCCCCTTTAGGTTGCTAGGAGATAGACCTAGGTCCACCTGTAGTCAACAGAGAGTGGTGAGAGCCCAGCTGTGCTACTCAGAGGACACGTGTGATTGTTCCTCAGTCCTAGACCTCAGCCCCAGAGGAGAAAGAGAAGGGAAACTAGAAGTCCAGTACCTGCAAGGCCATGCATTGGAGTCAGCCAGCAAGGTATTGTGCTTTTTAAGGCCAATATAGACTTTGCTGTTGTGAGAGGGAATATTGTCAACACACCCTTCCATACTCTCAGACGGCCTGCCCAGCCATATCTGAATTATGTAACCCTCAGTCTTGAATTTATATTTAAAAGATCCTTATTTCCAGCTTAAGACTTTAGAAAGACAGAGAGAAGGAGTACCACAACCCCCTACATTGCTGCCATCCATACTTTGCTATTGAGGAAGGATTGCATTATAATGTGCCTCGATACTGTTGGTTAAACTACTACTACTACTTTTATCCTGCACCAACTGGCCTGGTTACTGACTCCAACACTATGCTATGGCCATTGCACCTGCATCTACACTTGTACCTTGCACCCTGGAAAAACATCTAACACCAATCACCATCAGGCAGGAACCCCAACATCAGGTTGTGCCCCAAAGGAAGAAAGGGTGCTCCCTACTGTCACTGCATGGCCCTAGGGAGATAGCGGTGTGAGGATTGCCACTAGTGTTGAAGTTCATGAAGTAGACTTCGATCTGAATTTCAGGGCAAATGTGATTCGCTGCAAAGCCGAATTTCCTTGTGCCTCATGGTAACTAATCAATTTGTCCTAAAATGGTGGTAAAAAAAAATTCATACTCACCTCATCCATGTGCATGCGAAGAGTCCGCCACAACCACCTTGATTGAAAATCCCACACGAAACCTTGTGCGATGTGACGTATGACATCATCACGCACTGAGCAAGATTTCACGCTGGATCTTCAGTGAAGATGGCCCAGGCAGACTTTTCGTGAGCAAATGGATAAGGTATTTTTAATTTTTTTTTAACAGAATAACCCCTGACATCCTTAATGGTCATCTTAAATGCCGCAAAGCAACCGAATCAAAGTTTTGAGAACTTCGCTCATCTCTAATTACCACTGTAATCTGTGTGCCAGAGGCACTCCCATCCTCGGCACACTTCACCCAGGTTGCTATTGCGCATGAATGGCTTAAAAGTCCTATCATCTGACTGGATATCATGAAGGCTTACAGTAAGTCTGGCCTGAATGCTACCTAGGCGATGGGTGTCTGAACTATATTCTCTCACCTGCAGCAGGGTTTGTAAAGCTGTGACTTAATGGTGACTTGATGGTCACTCTACTGTCTGTATCATGCTGTAGCATCTCAGTTATCTTAATGTTCTTGGCGTCTCTCTGGAGTAGTGGTTTCACAGGAGATTTGGATCACTGGATGGTCCCTAACACCATAGGAGTAGAAGCAATCATTTTAGTTAAAAACAGGGTCAGATCAGGGTACAATAATAAACAGTACTCACCTAACTATCCCCTGCTGCTGCTGTTCACCTGCTGCTCCAGTTCCTGCTCCTCTCCACTTCCTGTTCTCAGGCTTGAAATGCTAGATGAGGTGGGTTACTGTTGCGGCCAATGACTGGCTAAGCTGGCAGACCAAGCTATTTCTGGAGTGTTCAACCCAAGAACATGTGGAGAGGAGCAGGGATCGGAGCAGCAGCCGAACAGCAGCAACAACGCATCTTAGGGTTAGTAGTTATGTCAAATCCAAGAGTTGTAGTTGATGCTCATGGGTTCTGCTGCAAAACCTTTACATGGGTCAAGACCTGACAATGGAGTTTTCGACAGACTCACGGGCTATATAGACAGTGTCAAATTATGTGATTCATTTGTTTAGTGAGTTAAAGGGGTCATCTGGTTTCAGGATTAAACCATGCAACCCTCTGGATCAAGCAATAAAAAAACATCCAGATCCTGAACCACATGACTGTTGCAGACAGGGGTGTAACTAACACAGTGGCAGACGATGTGGTTGCTATGGGGCTCAGGGCAAGAGGGGGCCCAGTATTAGTTGGGATTGTCTCCTCCTCTACTGGAGGTGAAAACTTGGTCAGGACTCTACCCTCTAAAGGAACAACTTTTAGCAAAAGAGGCAGTAGAAAAAATGGCCCAAGGGTTATGGAAATGGGTTCTGTCCTGTGTGTGGGACCTAGTTTGGTTCTTGCTATGGGCCCCTCTATGTATGCCACTGGTTGCAGACAATCACTGAACTCTTCAGGTGCACCGCTATGGTCAGTGATTGGCTGCAGCGGTAATGTCCTATCTACATGACATCACTGCTACAGCCGGGTAAACAGAGCCCAGCTGGAAGAGGCGCTGGATCTGGAAGGTAACGACTTACCCATTCTTAATTGCATCTTGACCTAGGAGGTCGTCCTGTTTCATCCTGAAATGGTACAACGCCTTTAACTCTTGTTTCAATCCAGAGTTGATTTCATGATAAGGAATTTAGGTCCTGATATATCAGCAGGGGACAAACGGAAGTTTGTCTTCACATTTGCCAAATTTATGAATGTGGCGCACGGCACAGTATTTTCACCTGCCACAGCTACAGATGTTCAGGAGTGGAGTGTAACTGAGATGATTTTTTAAGGACATTTCCAAATTAAGGTAAAAAAACAATGGACTCCATAGGAACGCCCAAAAAACAGCTGCATTGGTAAATTTTCATCTGCTGGATGCAAACCTTTTTTCTCCCAAAAACAGAATCAAAACTATTAATGATCATACATTTGATTGTTTATGATGACTTTTACATGAATTCTGGCTTTTGTCATCCTATTAGTACAGTTACCATATTTTTTTATATTGGTGGATGCATTTTCTTCTGGTTATTGTGAAATACAAACTCATGTCCCAAATGACTACTCTAAAGAAATCAGCCAAGTTCCCAGTGGCCAACTGTAAAATTTCCAAATACTGTAGTTCCTTAGACTGCAATAGTAAAAAAAAAAAACGCTCATTCTCCTCTGGGACAGAGTAAAATAAATGTACAAAACCCTAGTGGCCCATTGAGTCAAAGAAAGAGAAAAGCCTGCATGTAATAAAAAGAGCTAGGTCCCTGGTGGTACAGAGTAAAATATACACACTTGGTTCTAGTGACTCAAAAAATGCAACATAATATAACATTAAACCTTTAAAAAAATATTTAAAAACAATTAAAATGTCTATCACAGGGGTTATCTCATGATTTATGCAAAGAATGAAAATCACACATCATATGGTACAAGCGCAGTACCCTCAAACAGGGTTACTGCAAAAGAGTAATTGCTATGATGTTATATTGTTAAATTAAATGTTATGATTTACTGTATTTGTATGCCTAATAGCATTATAAGGACAATTTAAAAACTAGGCTTGTCCCCTTGGGTTGCCAAGAGATGGACTTGGGTCTGCCCCTGGTTAGTCAGAGTAGTGTGAGTCTAGCTGTGCTACAGTAAGGACCTACCTGTGCAAGCTACTCAAAGCTATGCCCAAGCTCAGTAAACCTTCATTTCTGAGACATCAACAGCCAATAAAGCATCTGCTACACCAGAGTGCACCAGAGAAAAGGAAATCAGAAGGTCCATGGTCTACAAGGCAGTGCATTGGAGTCTATCAGCAAGATGTTGTGCACCATTATGGCAGAGAGAGACTTTACTGCTGTGAGTGGGAATATTGCTAACGCATCCATCTACACTTGGAGATAGTCTGGCCAACCATATCTTAAATCTGTACCCCTCAGTCTGGGAATTTGCAAAAGCAATTTACAAAAACCTTACTGCATGCCTAAGGTTCTATAGAGAGACAGAGAGAAGGAGCATTATAACCCCCATCATTACTGTTGCCCATATGCTGTTATCAGAGAAGGATTAGACTGTGTTATATGCCTACTATCCGATGTACTACTACATTGGTATGAGCTGGCCTGGTTACTAACTCCTCCACCACTTCATTCACACTTCTGCCTTACACCCTGCCAAAACCCCCAACATCAAAGGCACCCCAACTACCACCAGACAGGAGCCCCAACAACAGGGTGTGTCCCAATGGAAGAAAGGGTGCTCCCTCCAGTACCTTCACAACCTCAGGGAGAGCCAGGGGGGCACAGTGAATTATGCCACTGTGAATTATGAGTACTGCAGCCACCAACACAGCCATGACTACCACCCCTATCTTTCATGAACTCCCCAGTGGGTAACTTCATATGACAATCTCTTTGAAAGCTTTCAAAGCTAGAACCAGCCCTGTACCTCACCTGGATTCATTGCTCTTGAAATTGAGAGGAGTGTCTTTCTTCAGGAACATCTCCTTTCTCAGGACGTATGTCCTTTCTGCTAAAGCTCTATCCCTATCACAACTCAGGGGGTGTGTCCTTTGCATTGCAGCTCTCTCCCTATCACAGCATGTGTACTTTCTACTGCAGCTGTCTCTCTCTCTCTCTCTCTGTCACAGCTTCTAACAGTAGATATGGCTGGAAATAAAGAAAAGAACAAAAAGCAGGTGCCGCTATACAGATAGATGTTATTGAGTAACCCATAAACTATACTAAATTAATTACATGCAATTACAAAAGTATTCTTTTTTTCTGAACCAAATTTTTGAAAATCTCATTTTATGCAACTCTTCTCTAAGATTTAAAGAAGAACTCCCGCAAAAAATGTTATTCCATGTCCTGCTGGAAATGTACAGTCATGGCCAAAAGTTTTGAGAATGATACAAATATTAATTTTTACAAAGTCTACTGCTTCAGTTTTTATAATGGCAATTTGCATATATTCCAGAATGTTATAAAGAGTGATCAGCTTAACAGCAATTACTTGCAAAGTCAATATTTGCCTAGAAAATGAACTTTATCCCCCAAAACACATTTCAACATCATTGCAGCCCTGCCTTAAAAGGACCAGCTAACATCGTTTCAGTGATTGCTCCATTAACACAGGTGTGGGTGTTGATGAGGACAGGGCTGGAGATCAATCTGTCATGATTAAGTAAGAATGACACCACTGGACACTTTAAAAGGAGGCTGGTGCTTGGCATCATTGTTTCTCTTCTGTTAACAATGGTTATCTCTAAAGAAACACATGCAGTTATCATTGCACTGCACAAAAATGGCCTAACAGGGAAGAGTATTGCAGCTAGAAAGATTGCACCTCAGTCAACAATCTATCGCATCATCAAGAACTTCAAGGAGAGAGGTTCCATTGTTGCCAAAAAGGCTCCAGGGTGCCCAAGAAAGACCAGCAAGTGCCAGGACCATCTCTTAAAAGTGTTTCAGCTGCGGGATCGGGCTACCAGCAGTGCAGAGCTTGCTCAGGAATGGCAGCAGGCAGGTGTGAGTGCATCTGCACGCACTGTGAGGCGGAGACTCTTGGAGCAAGGCCTGGTCTCAAGAGGGCAGCAAAGAAGCCACTTCTCTCCAGAAAAAAACATCAGGGACAGACTGATATTCTGCAAAAGGTACAGGGAGTGGACTGCTGAGGACTGGGGTAAAGTCATTTTCTCTGATGAATCCCCTTTTCGATTGTTTGGGACATCTGGAAAACAGCTTATTCGTAGAAGACGAGGTGAGCGCTACCACCAGTCTTGTCTCATGCCAACTGAAAAGCATCCTGAAACCATTCATGTGTGGGGTTGCTTCTCAGCCAAGGGAATCGGCTCTCTCACAGTCTTGCCTAAAAACACAGCCATGAATAAAGAATGGTACCAGAATGTCCTCCGAGAGCAACTTCTACCAACCGTCCAAGAGCAGTTTGGCGATCAACAATGCCTTTTCCAGCATGATGGAGCACCTTGCCATAAAGCAAAGGTGATAACTAAATGGCTCAGGGAACAAAACATAGAGATTTTGGGTCCATGGCCTGGAAACTCCCCAGATCTTAATCCCATTGAGAACTTGTGGTCAATCATCAAGAGACGGGTGGACAAACAAAAACCTACAAATTCTGACAAAATGTAAGCATTGATTGTGCAAGAATGGACTGCTATCAGTCAGGATTTGGTCCAGAAGTTGATTGAGAGCATGCCAGGGAGAATTGCAGAGGTCCTGAAGAAGAAGGGTCAACACTGCAAATATTGACTTGCTGCATTAACTCATTCTAACTGTCAATATAAGCTTTTGTTACTCATAATATGATTGCAATTATATTTCTGTATGTGATAAAAACATCTGACAAACACACATAAAAACCAGAGGGCAGCAGATCATGTGAAAATATAATATTTGTGTCATTCTCAAAACTTTTGGCCATGACTGTACATGATGTAATCTGTAGTGAATGTCATTTTCCTACCAGTAGCTGAATTTTTGATTTATATCATCCTGAAGTTTCTTATCTGTATCAAGTGACTAGGAATTAGACCCACCAACTCACACAGAGACTTATGTGTGGACAGGAAGTCTAATTCTCTATGTATTCCTATGGGAGCCTCACTTTCAGTCTCATAGGAATGAATAGAGCAGTAACTGGCTTCCTGTCCTGGGTCAGTTGGAGGTCAGGGAGTTGGTCACATGACCCAGCTACAATAAGAAGAGAGTGGAAACTCTCAATTTCAGCCTCTGATAAGAAAATGACATTCACTACAGATTATATCATGCACCTTTCTAACAGGTCAGAGAATAAAATTTTTGCGGGAGTTCTTCTTTAAACCAATACACCCCACGGGGTGAAAAACATTTTCCATTTTCTGTTTCATCTGACGAACGGAAAAATGGAAAAAATGTGTCCATTTTAATTCATATATGTTTAAATTGGTGCTTTCCGATAGGTTTTCTCTCTTTTTGGCGGAAGAAAAAAAATCTTGTCTGCAAGAATCTTCTTTCCGTCAAAAAATTATGGATCTGCGATGGAATGAAACTTTCCATTTTTTCTAATCATGATCAGTGGATGGATAGAATGAGGTATTCTTTTTGTATCTGTCATTCAATCCGTTTAACGGATACATTTTTTTGTTTTTCAGAACAGCAAAATGGAAAAGTCAGCACAGATAGGAACATAGGAGCTTTTTAACGCCTTCCTTTGTAAAGCCTCGCATTACTTTCTCAATCAGGCCATTTTCTCTGACCAGAGAGAGTTGAAGATAAGTGACTCAATTACAGCATCGCACATTACACTAAGTACAATGCTCTTTTATGGACATCTGTATCTAAGCCTATCAAGAGAACAATAGAACTGTCATACTGTTATCCCAATTCCACAGCTACTATTATACTGACAGGTAACATCTTTCCCTAATAGCAGCAGTGAACTGACAATGGCTTCCCTATCGATATAAATGTTTTATCTCTCTGTGCTGATGGATACAGCAGGACTATATTTAGTACTGTATTTTCAAATTATATAGTACTGCCGAAAAAAACAGCCAAAAAGAATAGTTTTAGAAGAATATTGAGTCAAAAAAATAATAACCCTTTCTAGTGGAAGTGTCCCTTTAAATAGGGCTGATATTGTTATCTTTTATAGGCTAAGATAGCCCCCTCCCCCATAGGGTTATCTCTATATACAATAATCTTGTATTCCATCAGACAATAGAAAAAGAACATTTGTCTGGAGATAGGTTGTTACTTTTCCTATGTTCTGTGAGTGAAATGTAATTATGGGGTCGTTAGCAGAGAAGGAGAAATAGTCAATACCTAGAGAAGGTTTTGGAAGGGAAGTGGATGGGTTATTATCTACTAATTAACCCTTTATTCTCAAGACCTTTTAAAGTTTCATCTCCAATTAGTTGCCTTCAAAAGCCAATGTAAAAGTCTGAAGGAAAAACTGCAGAGCAGATCATTGAACAAACTTTAATTGAAAACCAAACATTTCCAGCTCCCAATTACTGCAGCGTGCCTGCTTTACAAGCCATTATAACTAAATAGACCCTTGTCACAAACCAGGTGTGCCATGGCTGATGGCCACAAAATGAGGTACAGTATCATCTTCAAAATTGTGTGGCCATTGGCTCTTGCATGTGTAGGTGCGGTTTCAGTTGTGTACAGCAGTGAAGTATCTGTTCTTAAAGGGTTTCTGTCACCAGTTTTTTCGGTATGAATCAGGCTGACATTAGAGATGTGCTAATGTCACCTGATTCCAAATATATATCTGTTTCATTTACTGGTGCCCCCATTTTTATATAATATAATGAACTTTTATTTTATGCTAATAAGGCCTCTAGGTGCAAGGGGCGTTAGCCCTGTCCTAGAGGCTCTGTTGATTGACAGGACCAGGCAGAGAAGAAACACTCCATTCACCATAGCTTGCAAGGACCTTCAATGATGTCATGACCATGTGATCAGTCACATGGTTAGGATCACACAAACAGCCTGTCTCCTCCTAAACCATGTGACTGATCACATGGTCAAGACATCATTGAATCAGGTGACATTAGCACATCTCTAATGTCAGCCTGATTCATACCGAAAAACTGGTGACAGAAACCCTTTAAATAGATACTGATCAATGCTACAGAATCACCAATACTCGACCACACAAGGGCTCGACTTATCGACTGGGATTGACAAGGAACAGAAACTCTCATCATTAGAACATATCTTCACCCAAGGGTTGTTTTCCCCTGCTCAGGACCCCCTCTGTGACCAAGAATGGAGAGCTGCTCTGGACCACAGACTTTGGGATTAATAATCTTGATGTCTTTGCTGTTTTGACTTTTTTTTGTCAAGTTTTCCTTAAAGGGGCTGTCCAGGTGTTTACTATTGATGCACTATCTTCCTGTAATGATATAGGATTATCTATATAATATATCTAATGTTGAGCGAATTGAACTGTATTGACTTGAATTGATCCGAATTTCAGGAAAAAAATGATTTGCCACGAATCTGAATTTCCTCTAGCGTATTACAAAGTGAAAATAAAAAGCCCGGGAATGCGATTTGACCCATAATGCCATGCAGCCAGCCAATCAGCAGATAGACATCCCCTGTGATGTCACAGTCCTATAAAAAGGCTACTCCTGTCGGGTCTCTGCCATTTTACAGTGAATTGAACATAGGGACAGATGTGGCAAGTGCTAGGGACAGTGTTTAACAAAGCTTTAATTGTAGAATCTTGGATAGAGGCAGTGCTGGGACAGTGCAGGGACAGTGTAGGGAGATAGTAGTAAGAGTTTTCAGACACTGTAGGGAGAGCATAGTGAGACTGCAGGGACAGTGCTTGGATAATGCAGGCTTAGTGTAATCTCCCTGTGTAACTTTTTCCACTGCTGCACCATTCATTCTTAATCTGTTCTGTTATACAGGGTACCTTCTCCCTAAAGTTTAACTGCTGGCCAGGATAGACCTGATTTAATGTGCTTCATAATGAGTTAATTTGAATCAAAGTGAATTCGACAAAGCGACTGAATAGAATTTTTGAAAACTTTGTTCCTCTCTAAATATATTATACTGTACAAGCCAACGTTTGATGGCTGGACGACATGGGAGGGTGTGGACACAGAATTCATATGGGATCTCCCTGATCACATAAATCATACCCCTTTGTGCGATGCTCTGACCCTTTCATACAGTGCTCAAACCCCTCAATACATATTTGGGCACCAGGGATTCATCTGATGACCCAACATCCCGGCACCACATACAGCTAAAGCTTGTGGAGAGCTGTCTGGCTCTTCTGTGAGTCTGGGAGGTCTCCCCTCTTCCCAGGCGACTCATGTAAGTTTCAGAAGAGTTGGCAAGTATGCAAGATACATATAAAATGACTGGGATTATCTAAAAGTTACTTATGAGCAGTGCAGCTATCTCTGGCACTTCCCTTAGTACACCCTTTAAAATGTGGGGGCATTTGGCCCACCAGAGGAAATAGTGTTCACCGTCCACCTATAGAAGAACCTGTGCATGTCCATCTTCATATAAATTTGGTTCAATGGCACTCTGTAAGTTCCAAGGCAGTTACTCTAAGTAAGGTTGCCAACCCATAGTATAGCAAAAGAGGGATTATAGCACTTCATAAATTATGCAATTATAGAGAATGATAATTAAAGTTTTGAGGTTTTCGGTCAGATGGTGACATTTTACAGACACTAATTGCCAGATACGAAAAGGAGACACAAAGAATAGTGAATTCTCACTAGTGTATGTGCTGAGCTCTGACACTGGCGAGAATTCACTATTCCTAAGTGCCAATTCCTTGTTTCTCCTTCTCCTCTTTGGGGAAGAGTCACCATCTGACTGAAATGTCCCATCATTCTCTATAACTGCATCAATGAAAGAGTACTATAATCTCTCTTTTGTTGTCCATCGCCATAGTTATCATCAATAAAGTTCAATAGATTACTTTTAAATAATCTCATACAAAATATTCCCTAGTGGAAAGAGATTGACTCCAAAGTCATCTCCATATTGTGTTGTCTTCTGCTAGATCTTTTCACTTAATTGTATTAGGGCCCCATTTTTAGCCAAGTAGATGATCCTCTGATATTCTATTTGGCCAGTGAGACCCCCGCCATTTTTAATTTCTATATAATTAGTCAACTGCCCAGTGGAAACCTCTTAGTACACCATCGTGGAAAAGAGACTGTTCCTTGAACCTGGAGCATCCAGATTAAACGACTCTTATAACTTGCACAATGTAGACTCAGCTCACACAATTACCTGATCTCAGTGACCGAAGTACCAGCCATTTCTATTAATCCCACTAAACTGTGTGCCCGTTCATCACTAAAAAGCATTATAACCGTCAGCAGAGAGACTGCAGGCATAAAGGTAAACGGAGCAATGGTCCCCTGGGTACAGGCAGTGGTACAGTATCAATGTCCTTGTCTGTATTTCTTCTTGGTTAAGAAATCTAAAATCCAGAATAGGAGGTTCATGATCGATTGCACGTTTGGTGCATTGAGCTTTGGCTTTCTGCCACCTGCACAAACTCTCATCCTATTATGGACACGGTATTTTTTATTTCGCTCTAACAAGACCGAGAGTCGGAGACAGCAAGAGAAAACTTCCGTCAGGTCTGGAAGACATCAAGAGGAGAACAGGAGCTGCAGAAATTAAACTGTGATCGTAATGATAGGAACTCGCTTGTTCTGCCACTGAGACAGAATCCTTATGTCTAGTAACCGCCATTAGCAGACTTCATTATTCCATGATGTTTTACTTATAAAGTCTTTGTCTTTGATATTCCCGTTCCATGTCCTCAAGCTCATCCAATGTAAGCTGACATACGCTTTGTAGCCTTCTGCCCAAAAGACAGCTTATATCCTGGACTGACAAACAAGCCAAAGAAGCCAGTACTCCGATCCAATTAACACAAATATACTGTAGACTTCAATACACACGCGTTTCTGGCTCATCAAATCTTGACATACTTACTGTATGCTCTTTAGAGTAGATTTTTGGTTTCTTCTTCAAGTACATCTGCTTATCCTAGGTCTTATAATGCCAGCCATCTACCCAGAAGGAAAGAAAAAGAGTCAGGGCACCCACTAATTTTAGGCTTAACTGGTAAGAAAGTGGTCAGAGAAATGGCAGAAATAACAAAATCTTGAATTACTCTTAGTATGTAGGAACAGTTGACAGTCAGCTGGTCTATGTGTGGGCAACTACTCAAAAACTCATCAATCTGTGGCCAACCACAAATTTCCTCTACAGTAGCCACTACGGAAGAAGGGAAGTATTACATGTCATCCACGAAACATATAACTGGACCAAACAAAAGTCACTCTTTGTTACCAGCTCTCACTGTTCTTGCTTATAGAGGTGGGTTATGAGAAGGGATTCCCTTTATGATGCCTTTATGCCTTAATAGGGCCTATGGAGAGGAATTGTCTTGTGACATCCCTTTAAGGGCTCGTTCACACGACATGTGACATGTGCGCAATAGGTGCGGCCCCGTTCACTTCAATGATCGCGGGCAGTTGCGGCTCCACAAAAAAATAAAATAAAACATGTCCCAATCTTGTCCGCAGTAGCTGACAAGAATAGGTATTTAGAACGGGGTGCCGTGCTGTGTGTTCCACAATTTGTCGCAATACCACAGCCGTCTGAACAGCCCCTTAGGCCATAATATAGTTTATGGACAGGAGCTGTGTACTTGAGACCATCTCTTTGTTGCACCAGTGGTCCGTGCCTCTATCCATCTCCCTTTTGGTCATGGCCCCTGGGGGCACTCACCTGGTTGCTTTCTCTGCTTTCCTGGGGAGCAGAGCCGCCAGGGTAGCACTGCTCCAACCTCCCTATGCAGGCTGAATCCTGCTTCCCGCTGGTTCTGCCTCTCTCTGCCTAAAGAGCGTACACATTTTCTCTACCTCTTAAAGGACCACTGTGAGCACCTTAATCTTCCCCAGCCTATGGAAGGGTATTTAAGGCACCTTGCCCTGTGGAAGGGTGCCTGAATAGGTTCTAGTTCTCTAGTAACTCTCTCTACTAACATGTTCAATGTTTCTCACAAAGACTTATCATCCATTAATAGTGGATTACATGTCTTTATGATACAATAACCATTAACAAATTTTTGAAACAAGCAGAGTATAGTCAAAAGATTTTGTGTGTTTGTATCTGGTTACTTCTTGGCACCAGAGACACAATGCTTATTGTTATGATGACTCAACGTGCGCTCAAATTGTCTAGTATATTTTCAGAGCAATAACGTTTTCCAACTCCATTGTTGATCTCTTCCTTTGCTGTTGTGCTCAATGTTTGCCAAAGTACCTCGAACCCTGCTGAAAGCTTCAGCATACAGTCCATAATTTTTTTGTTTTCTACAAGCTCTACATGCTGAGGTCTACAAGACTTTCCTAAATTGTGCTCATGATATTGTAGCATATTTTTATTTCATCAATATTTCACTTGTGTAGGTTAAAGTCTGCAAATCTGGACTTCAAAACAGGGATGAACATACTATAGGCATAAGCTTGGAAGCTCCACGACAGACATTAAAGAAAGAGGTCTAATGACACAGTTAAAGGGATTGTCCCAATCTGAATACTTTTGTAATTGCATGTAATTAGAAATTTAGCATAGCCACTCAGTTAATATAATATATCTGTGTAGTACCACCCTGCTCTTTGTTCTTTTTCTTATTTCTCTGACCTGCTCACTGAGATGGCCACACATGCTCATATTCCTGGTAAGCTGTGATAGGGAGAGCATGGACACGCCTCCTGAGCTGAGGCAGAAAAGACACTCCCCTTGTGCTGTCAGCTTGATATAAATCTAGCAGAGCAATGTATGGGGAGATCTCTGGATCCATGTGAGGTTTAAGGCTGGTTCTAGCTTTGTTAAAAAGAGGGCATCATGTACTATATGAGGTCCGATTTTAATTTTTTACATTATTAATGGAATAACCCCTTTAAAAAAATCTTACTGACAGGCCTCAAGTGGCTCCAATAGGAATCCAATAGGAATTGCTACATGTCTTCTTTTCATGACATATCCTCAGATAATGACTTCTGTGTTCTGCAGAATGGAAGATGAAATACACTAGTCTAAGTGGCTATGTTAATTATATAATTGGTTCAAAATTACAGGTATGTTGTAGTGATGGATTGACTGTTTTTCCAGTGGCTAAAATTCTGGTCCATCTTCTAGCATTCAGTGGAGGACTAATATGCTTAAAGGGGGTGGCCACTTTCTGGTTATTGTTGACCAATGTGTATATAAGATGATTATTTGACACATACTAATATGGCCTTTGTTGAAATTCTGCACCATGTTCTATATTTCATAAGGTACGCAAAGATGTCCTGTCCATAAAATGATTATGGATGGACATGGATGGACAAATTACCTTCATGTGATTTCCATTCAAATACACTGCACCCACCTTCTGCACTTGTTTGGAGTTTAGTCCAGGTGCGGTGTATTTGAATGGCGGAGACATCACATAGAGGTAATTTGCCTGGTCACATGACGCTCCAGCAGCAGCCATTTTATGGACAAGATCTCTCTGTGGACACCAGAAAAGACTTTGTAAACAAAGAGCAAACCTTATAAATATAGAAAATGGTGCAGAATTTCAACAAAGACTATATAAGTAAGTGCCATATAATCATTTTACAAACACATTGGTCAACAGTAACCAGAAAGTGGCCCACCCCTTTAATAGTTTCCCTCCTACTCTCAATGCTGGTGTCATCTCATAGTGAAGCAGGTGAGGCAACCCAAACACCTTTGGTTAATGAATGCCTACATCTAAATTCATAGAAATATGTAGCTATATCCCTCTCTAGACAACAGAGATGGAAATTGGGAAAAGGTATTAAATACTATAATGTTATTTATTAGTGGAATTGCTGGGGATGCGCTGGAGGAACCATATTCTACATGATATACAGCTGATTACAATGCACTCCTGGTATATGCAGGCGCTTGATTGTAACATGTGACTACTGCTGCCCACCCACAGAAAAGAAAGAGACAAGTTGTCCAGATGATAAATAAACATAGAAAAAAAGGAAAAAAAAAGGTGAAAATTATACTGGAGAGCAGCATTTTTTGCATTGATGCAGTTAAAATAATGGTGTACACTAGTCCAGATATATTTTATTTTTAATTAATGGGATCACCCCTTCAAGGTGTGATACGGGACACAGTGGAAGATTTCTAGTCTTGCTTGCAAAAGGCCCTTTATTTACATCAACTAAAGAAATGGCTACAATTGTGATTTATGTTCTGCACAATGTACAGAAAATGCTGAAAGATAATAAAAGGAACAACCATTCATCTCCCCCCTTAACATAACTGAACCATAACTGACACCTGCAGTGACAACGTATGCTGAATTTTCAAGCAAATCTATCATCAAAAGAACAGTTCGCTTCCTCCATCTGTTGTCTCATTGGAGTGACAAAATGTCCCAACAGAAATAATACGTGTACATTTAACTAGCACAGGCCACTGGGCCAAGTGTTCACATTGATGTTTAAAAGCTTTATCAAAGATATTATCTTATAGTAAATTGTAATCACAATGCCCTGGCACTAATGGGGTAAGTTTTTTTGGGAGTAGCGCCAGCACTGGAACTACATGCTTTGTTCATTGTTTGCATTCACTTCAATAGGAGCAGCACTGCAGTAACGGGCTCCATCCACTATATAATGGACGGTGCTTTGTATTTCTGTCTCTGGAGATACTGAAGAACAGCCACTGGGCCAAGTGTTCATAATTATCTTTAAAAGCTTTATCAAAGACATTATCTTATAGTAAAATGTAATTACAATGCCCTGGCACTAATGGAGTAAGTATTTGGGAGTAGCTCCAGCACTGGAACAACATACTGTGTTCATTGTTTGCATTCACTTCAATTGGAGCAGCACTACAGTAACGGGCTCCATCCACTACATAATGGACGGTGCTTTGTATTTCAGGCTCTGGAGATACTGAAGAACAGCCACTGGGCTTAGCATTCACATTTATCAAAGACATTATCTTATAGTAAAATGCCCTGGCACTAATGGAGTAAGTTTTTTGGGAGTAGCTCCAGCACTGGAACTACATACTCTGTTTGCATTCGCTTCAATGGGAGCAGCGCAATGGATGGTGCGTTGTATTTCTGGCTGTGGAGATACTGAAGAACAGCTGATTGGTGGTGGTGCAGGGTGTCGGACCTTGACAATCATTTATTAATGTCCTATCTTGAGATAGGCCTTAATGTAGAAGTACTATCCAGCTTCTTTAAAGAAAAGTATCTTGTCATTACCCATCCCATCAACAGAAGCCTTAAACTGTGGCCTGGTATGGGCTTCTGTTGATGAGATCTAGATCTGTTGTTTGGCACAAACAGCTTTCCAACTAAAGAACCCAACGACTAAAAAATATTTAACATAGTAGATCAACTTTTCAACAGATATCTGCCTTCAGTTTACCTCTATCATGCTTATTTGTGTCAAAAAAGGCAATGACACTCAACATAAAATGGTCAAAATCCACTTTTCCATCCCTCTCCCAAATTGTCATCATATATGCTTTATATTCCACAGTTGTCCCCATGCGTGCTGGCTAATGATGCAGACTAGAATTTTCTCTACATGTCAAAACAGAGCCACATCGGTCTCAATGTAGTGCTGATTAGATTACATAAATGTGATTACAGGTTTCCCTCCTGGTACATGAGGAACATGCCCACCCTCCAACTGGCTACACCCCTAAGGTGTTATCTGATTGCAAAAAAGGACCAAACAATGTGTATGACCTATTTTATAGTCAAATACAATTATAGTCTAAAAACAAACGAGATAATAAATTAATAACATAAAATTAGTCACGCAGCATACATGTTCCCTGAGAAAATTAACATTTTTCATCCACTTAACAAAAAAGTCTAAGGGTATATTTACTTGAGACCTTTTTTGTGGTTTATCACTTTTGGGCCATCATTTTCAAAACCACAACTTACTTACAAAAGTGTTTTGTTTCTATTAGAAAATACTAGAAGAAAATAAAATCAGAATGGGAAACCAAGACAAATTTGTAGTAAAAGAATGCTTGGTTTTCCTGCATGTTTCCTACCGGCCCATACACACACACTTTACAAAGTTAGATAAGTCTACTATTTTACCTAACTTTATACATAAAAAAACCCCAAAAAGTTCCACCATTATGCACCAGTGAAGCCCTTCTCCAAAGACATTAGATTTTAAAGTAAGAGTGACAAGTGGCAGATGTATGTGAAGGTAGATTGCATCAAAGTCGATGGAAGTTGAAAAACATCAGTGATGCTGAGGTTAGGAAGATAAGAAGAGTTAGCCGTGTTTTCAGCAAGAGAGTAAAGGTCAAGAAACTGGATGAAAAACTAACGAGGCATAGCCGACGGTTTCAAAGAAAACATGTAGCTCTGTGGAAGTTTAATGAAACAGGCAAAGAGTTCTAGAGATGACATGAAGCTCTAGAGGAGTTTAATGAAACAAGATGGCGTTCCAGAGATGTGAACTTCAAGGGATGTTTGATAAGACAAGGCAAAGGATTCTGGAGAAAAAAAAAATACAACAAAGAAGCATGATCCTATTGATCTAGAAAGCAAGAGTAAGGTAAGCTTTAGAGCCACATAATTTAATCAAAAAAATATGTTGCCTACATCTAAATTGCATGAATAGAATAAACCAAAGTTATGTAAAAAACTACAGACTAAAAAGTATTCTGAATCAGGAAATATAAGACATGATGTTGTAGGCCCCCATTTTAGAGAGGACAAAGTGGTCTCCACCACCATGCTCAAGACAATCCACTACAGTGATAAGCCTCAACAAGAAGCCTCATGTTTGTAAAGCCAAAACCTGAGCTATGTTACCTGGTACAAGTACGGTACTGTTCCATAGGCACTGTAGGTCGGTATAATTAGAGTACTTTATAGCAATATTATTTGAGAAGGTGGGTGCATTGTATGGGGTAATTGTTAGAACAATGTAGAGAATATTTTACCTAGGGGCCTCTGCAGAACTTAATCTGGAACTGGGTAGTTGTCAATGACAAGCCATGCACCTTAGTGCTCATCCCAGGGGTGTAGCTATGTGGGGTGCAGAGGTAGCAGTCGTTACCGGGCCCAGGAGCCTGAGGGGGCCAAAAGACCCTTCTGGTGCATAAGAAGACACCAGTATTATGGAAAGTGCATGCTGGTCAAGTTACACCTTTGGCTGGAGAGAAGGGGTTAGGTCAAGAATTTGGCACGGCGGGAGATGCCGTTTCAATTTTTGCCTCAGGTAGTACGAAGGCTATGTGTTTCTCTGCTCCTGGCCACAAAGCACTGAGGGAAGGGGGCCCAAGCTGAACTCTTGCACCAGAGCCCATGAGCCTTTTCACATCACCACTACAACCAAAGTGCCGAATTTGGCCCATAGGTGACACGAACGGACCCTAACAGATCCTATTGACTGTAACCGTAGGCCCCCATTTTAGGGAGGACAAAAAGGTCTCCACCACCCTGCTCAAGACAATCCACTACAGTGATAAGCCTCAACAAGAAGTTTCATGTTTGTAAAACATGGGATGGGGGCTCTTGATTGGTGATGGAGGTTCTGACGCAGATGTGAACATACACTTAGTTAAGAAGTCAAAATCACCATGCATTCACTACTACCAAAATGAGTAAATGAAAAGATAAACATAATACACAAAGGTAAAACCTCTATGACACCCAACAGCAATTCCCTCCACGCACCCATATGTAGATATATGTAAATGTTAATTATTCCCTCAGAAGAGCCTCCCTATATGCATTCTCTGGAGCTCTAAATTGATGTGAATTTTGAAGGACACTTATGCTCAAGGAACACAAACACTTTGACTTGGTAAATATTTGTTTCCTTCCCTTACGTGGCCTGAAGCTAAGCGCTCACTAAATGTATTCATAATTATTTTAACCTGTTTACAATAAAAAAAACATACCTGACCATGAGATTTGTTTTGCTTCTAAGCTCCATGGAAGTGACTGGGACTGAGCTGATATACCACATACAACCTCTGGGCAAGTGTGGCACAGTTTTTGGAAGAATACAGCCATGTCTTTCTAAACCTTAATGGGGTTATCTCATGATTAACATAAAAAATAAAAATCAGATATCCTATAGTACATGACGCCCTCTTTCTAACAAAGCTGGAATCAGCCCTGCACCTCACATGGATCCAGAGATCCCTCCATTCATTGATCCATTTGCTCTGCTAGACTTATTTCAGGCAGCCAGCTCAGGGGGCATGCCTTTTCTGCTGCCAGCTCTCTCTCTGCAACTGTCACACCTTCTAACAGAAGATATGGCTCATGGAAACTGAAGAATGAAGCTGAATATTTGTGACCACCTCAGTGAGGTGGACAGAGAAATAAGAAAAAGAATAAGCAACAAGTGGCGCTATACAGATACATTTAATTGAATAATTCAGTGACTATACTACATTTTTCATGGGACAACCCCTTAAAGTGGTTGTCTCATGATGGACAATGGGGGCATATCTCTAGGATATGCCCCAATTGTCTTATAGGTGCGGGTCCCACCACTGGGACCAGCACCTACACCCAGAACGGAGCCCCGCAAGGTGGTGGCTGGAGGACTCTGGTTGGAGGACCAAGCCGTCTCCCCATAGAAATGGATGGGAACATACTGCGCATGTGTGGCCCCCGGTCCTATTCATTTCTATGGAGCTGACGGAAATACCTGCACCTATATACAGAATGGAGCCCCAAAAGTGAAGGAGGGCACACTGCGCATGAGCAGCCGCCCTCCATTCATTTTCTATGGGGCTGTCGAAAATAGGCGAGAGCTGGCTCGGCTATTTCCGTCGGCTCCATAGAAATGAATAGGACTGGGGGCCACGCATGCGCGGTATGTTCCCATCCATTTCTATGGGGAGCCGGCTTGGTGGTGGCTGGACCGGAGTCCTCCAGCCACCATCTTGCGGGGCTCCGTTCTGGATATAGGTGCTGGTCCCAGCGGTGGGACCCGTACCTATAAGACAATAGGGGCATATCCTAGTGATATGCCCCCATTGTCCATCATTAGACAACCCCTTTAAATATAATGTTAAACCGTATTTTTGAATACCATTCTGTAGAGACTCTACCAACCTTCACTTCTTCCCGTCAGGCCAGAAACATCCAAAATATCCCTTAGTAAATATATATAATACAGAAGAACATTTCTCAGCTAAAGGTCAATTACTGTTTTAGTACACATCATAAAACATAAAGTACATGAAAACCAGATTTTAATATCTACATCTGCCAACCTACTGTACCTTACATTAGTCTTATGCAATGCCAACACTTACCCTCTTTTAAAGAATGTACTTTCACACAATTTCATTTAATACAGATTGGTGTAAATAGCAAATTTCTAAATCACTTAATTTAAAAAATATCCCTGCCTCCATCTGAAAAACAGCTGTAAAGTCATGGCCACTAGGGGTCTCACGTCCACCTAATAGGCTTATTAGCAGTCCACTTCCTGTTCCTGTTGTCAGGCAAGATCCGTCCCTAGTAACAGAGATACAGAAGATGGCCCACAAGAAACAGGGGTGAGTCGTAGCTAGCTGAGATACTGAACCTGATAAAAGAACTGCTTTTACGCCTCTTCTGAAGATTATAGGAGCCTCCTGTGTGCATGTAAGTGTGATTTCACCCTCCTTATCTATTCTGTCATCTCAGGAGCTGAAAACAGTGGTCACAACAGTACAGTGCTGGAAGATTCCAAAAAAAGGGAGACACCCCTTGCTTGTGAAAGAGATACATCTAGCTGTGCAGCTGAAGAGGGGAATAATTAGGCTAAAAAAGACATTAGGGAAGCCCAATAAAAAACAGTTCCTTCACAGTTATGATTGCATAAAGAAGCACAACCATTATGCAAACTTTTTTGAAAACTCGGGTAAAAGCCTGAAACTGAGCATGAGACTGAAATGTTTTTTTACATCTTTCTTCATGACCACTATCATTGATGGTTTGGTTCTCTTCATCCTTACTACTGCAAAATTTAAAGTCATCTCATATGAAGCCCCAGCACAATAAAATAATTGATTCAGACGCTGACATGAGGTCATTTACGGCTGATGCAGACTGACAGCTACATACATTTTTCCCTGTGCTTCGCCAGCAGTCATTGAATGATGCTTTGCAATACGATTAGTAGAAGCATTTTCCATGCTGTATCCTCATTTATGCTGGTGCTGCGGATTTTGAAGACGTTTATGACATTTCCACAGTCTCCTATAGAAGTCAGAAAAGATCACATTATACTGCCATTTACAACAAAATCCTGAACGCTATCCATAAAATGATTTTGTTGCCATGGTTCTGTCCATCCTCAGAGGCCACAGCCGATTCCTAAAAGAATTCCTACATGATAGGAATGGTAACAGCTGGTCTTGTCATGCACGAACGCACCCACCACCCTTTCACAGCACATCGCAGTCACCATCACCATAGCCGGGAGCGTTAAAGGCAGGCATGCAGCTTGTGTATGTGCATGTGTTAACTTCTAGCTGTGCGTGAATATCATCTCTATTCTGTCTATCTATCTATCTATCTATCTATCTATCTATCTATCTATCTATCTATTTCATATCTATCTAATCTATTATCTATCTATCTATCATCTATAATTTATCATCTATCTAATGTCTATCTATCATCTATAATTTATCATCTATCTAATGTCTATCTATCTATCTATCTATCTATCTATCTATCTATCTATCTATCTATCTATCTATCTATCTAATATCTATCTATCTATCTAATATCTATCTATCTAATATCTATCTATCTATTTCACATCTATTATCTATCTATCTATCTATCTATCTATCTATCTATCTATCTATCTATCTATCTAATATCCAGGGGTGTAGCTATAGGGGGTGCAGAGGTAGCAGTCACTACCGGGCCCAGGAGCCTGAGGGGGCCCAGAGACCAGTATTATAGAAAGTGCATGCTGGGAGGGGTCTGTTATAGATTTTGCACTTGGGGCCCAGAATCTTCAAGTTATACCTCTGGCTGGAGAGTCAAGAATTTGGCATGGGGGGTTGCCGTTTCAATCTATCTATCTATCTCTCTATCTATGTACTGTTTGGACTTCACACATATTCAACTGCACAATCCTGCATCTTACATAAGACGTGTGACTGAGGCAATGGTGTCTGAGTCTAAAGCTGAAAATATCTACTTTATATAGCATTTTAACAAAATAAAAGAGATCTATTCCATTCGCTGATTGTGATTTTTCAGCATACTTAAAAATTCTCCTTCATCGAGCCCATATCTGAGCGTTTAATAAGTTGTCACCCGCTTTCTAAAGTTTATAACGATCGAATTACCTATTACTACAGCGACCATTGCTCTGATAATGTGAGCCCTTTCGAACGTTAACGTGTTGCTAACTATTCGATTGTTGATCGTCATTGGTACAAAATATAGGGGGGTGGAGCTGGCAACAACAAGGAATGGCTGTCTAATACGGAGCTCTGCCACACAGACTCCTCTCTTCGTCTGGTCAATGGGCCACAGACTTTGGTTCACCTCACCTGCCCTTTGACCAGGAATCCAGCTGGACAACTGAGCTGCAGACCCTGGGTCACCTCACCTGCCCTTTGACCAGGGAGTCAAACGAATGGGCCAGAGACCTTGAGCTACCGGCTCTTTGGGCAATGTACTAGCCTTCTGAGAAACAAAGGGACACCTAGCTCATGCTTTTCCTCAGCACAGAACCTTCTGCTACCAGAGGGGAGAAGCCAGATCAGCATCTTGCGTATATTGTTTTGCACTTGTCCAGTAAAGAAGCACACTGGTTTACTACAAATCCTGAGTCTCTGAGATTATTTCACAAGACCTTACAATCTCCTCCAAAGAGCAGCAACATGTGGTGACACCTCAGCGTCATCTGGGGAACATAGTGTTTGGGGCACCTTAAACCCAGCCACTGCACAAATTCAACTTGTCCTATACTATACTATTCACCTTTGTCCTATAAGGTCATCAGATGGCTATAATCCGGCTGGTCAAATGTGGTAGACCACGCCCACCTAATGGCCATACAAACAATAGTGTGCCCAATGGCTGCCAGGGGTAGGTGTAGCCTGACGCATATGACCAACTGGACATACTGTTTAGCTTTACCTTAAAAGGAAGTTGAAGTATTGTATTGATAAAGAGTCAATGGAGGCTTAATGTAGAAAGATGAATGGGCAGATAATATACACAGGCAGATAATTGCCAGTAACGACTGCAGATCGATGATATGTCAAATCAATTGGAACTTGATAAAGAAGACTTTACACTGGCCAGCTGTTGAGGATGAAGGCCCACACAAACCTTTGTTCATAACTGACAATCATTAGGGCAGCCATTCATTTTATTGTTGTCGACAGCACATTGCCTCTTTATACAGGGAGATGTACTGCCGGCAAACAATCATTTTCATTGCCGCATATAAGATGTGATCAGTCAACAGAGAAGTGTTTGCTTGTTTGTCTGCTAATCGCAGACCCTTTTTAGCATGGCGGTTCTTACAAAAACGTCACCTCATCCCGCAAAAAATGAGCGCCCACACAAGATCATAGCCAGAAAAACTTGTTTTTATTTCTAAAAATGCTCTTATTGTGTAAAATGTAAAAAAATAGACATATTTGGTATCGTTGCGTCCGTAACAACTGGCTCTACAAAAATATCACATGATCTACCACATCAAGTGAACCGCGTAAAAAAAAATCTAATAAAAATTATGCCAAAACAGCTTTTTTGTCGCCTCACCTACCAAAAAACATAATATCAAACAATCAAAAAGTCGTATGCATCCCAAAATGGTAGCAATAAAAACGTCACCTCATCCCGCAAAAAATTAGCCCCCACACAAGATCATAGCCAGAAAAATGAAAAAATATGGCTCTAAAAAAAAATTGCAACACAAAAACATGATTTGTTTCTAAAAAGGCTCTTATTGTGTAAAACGTAAAAAAATAAAATAAAAAAGACATATTTGGTATCGTTGCATCCGTAACAACTGGCTCTACAAAAATATGACATGATCTACCCCATCAAGTGAATGGTGTAAAAAAAAATATAGAAAAATGCCCCTAAACTGCTTTTTTTTGTGACTTACCTCCCAAAAATGAGATTAAAAAGTGATCAGAAAGCCGAATGTACCCCAAAATGGTGCCATTAAAAAGCACAGCTTGTCTCGCAAAAAAATAAGCCCTCACGCAGCTCAGTCTGCAAAAAAATTAAAACATTATCGCTCTTAAAAACCATGACAGAAAATTCTATGTTAGAAAATGCAGATGCTGCTCCTCCCCTTCTGAGCCCTGCTGTATCCCCAAATAAGGGCTTGTTCACACGACCGTGTGTGTTTTGCAGTCTGTTTTTCACTGATCCGTTTTTGCATTCCGTTGTGTTTCCGTTTCCATTCCGTCTCCGTTCCGTGATTCCGCAAAAACTGTCCGTATGGCTTCAGTATGCTTTCCGTAGCTTTTCCTTATTTTTGCGGAGATAAAACAGAACAATGAATGAGTTAACTTTAGACTCTAGTAGAAAATCACGGATCCGCAAAAACGGATGACATACTGTGTTCTGTATGAATTACGTATTTTGCTTTAATTCCTGTGGAATACTTAAAGGGTTAACAACATTTCTAAAACCAGTTTTGAATAGTTTGAGGGGTGCAGTTTCTAAAATGGGGTAATTTACGGGTGGTTTCTATTATGTAAGCCTCACAAACTGACTTCAGAACTGAACTGGTCCTTAAAAAAGTTGATTTTGCAAATTTGCAAAAATTGCTTCTAAAATTCTAAACCTTCTAATGTCCTAAAAAAATAAAATGACACTACCAAAATGATGCCAACATAAAGTAGACATATGGGGAATGTCAATTAATGAATATTTTATGGGGTATCACTATCTGTCTTAAAAGCAGAGAGATTGAAATTTAGAAAACAGTGAATTTTTTCAAATTTTCGTTAACTTTTGGATTTTTTTATAAATAAAAGTAAAACATATCGACCCAAATTTACCATTAACATGAAGTACAATGTGTCACGAGAAAACAATCTCTAAATGGCTTGGATAAGTAAAAGCGTTCCAAAGTTATTACCACATGAAGTGACACATGTCAGATTTGCAAAATTAGGCCTGGTCAGGAAGGGGGTAAATGGCAGGGTTGGTAAGTGGTTAAAAAAGTGAACAAGTATCTGTAGCAGTATTCCACACATAGACTCACACTGATAAACAGACACACATACACACAAAAACACATACACACACATATATGCACACATAAACACAAATAAACACATACACCAACAAACACACATATATACAGACATACACACACAAACACATACATGCATATATATATACACAAACAGTTAAACATATACTGTATATACCCACACACAGACATATACCCACACACATACAGTATATATACACACAGATAAACACATATACTGTACACACTATATATATATATATATATATATATATATATATATATATATACACACACACACACACACACATACTTATTTACTTACAGACTGCAGGTTATCTGTTCTCCTCTGATGTCTCTTGGAGGCTAAAGGACCTTTGGAATGCCCTAATGGTGGATACAGGACCTTTAATCATGTGACATGATGATATCATCCATCTTTAGCCTACAATTACTGTATTCCAAAAGTCCTTCATACTGGTATGCATACCTTTTCTAGGACATTTCAGGTCCCTTTCAGATACAGTCACACTGGGTGCCCGGTCTGGCCTGAACTGTACTAGAAAAGACTGCTCCAGGGCACCTTCTCCACTGAGGCTCCTTCGCCTGTAGTTACGCCACTGGCCTGAACAATTCCTTAAAGGTTTAGCCTAAGTCAAACTGGGTAGTTGGCACAGCGAGTCCACACCCACTGCCTAATCCAGAAACTCTACCTTATGAACATAGTGCTCTGATTGTGCACTTAATATTAGAACGGTGTGCCATGTTAATAGCGTAGAGCGGCGACTTTCATTAGGCATCTGTAGGCGTCCATTCATACATATACACACTGTGACACATTCATCGACCTTATCTTCTATATTTTTCTCTCAGAGGGGCATGGTAGGACAGGACGGCTCCAGCCAGGAGGAAGGAGCAAACACTGGATTTGTGAAAAAGCTCTCTCCTTCTCTTCTCCGTCTGCACGTAATGGTGTATTCCATCTGCTGGTGAAAGGTGAATATCTCCCATGTAATGTTCACCTTTCATCATGCATTTCATACAAAGCGCTTGAGGAAGAGAACCAAATGAGGCAGAAGGAGTGATGGTACAAGGTCAGGTTTTAACCCCATAACCCACCCTTGTCTAAAGCAGATAACCCCTTTAATCTGGGAATACCCTCTATGATGTCCGTAAACCAGACTAGAGAATGTAGGGGAGTTATCGCTAAAGCTTTGTTTTGCCTGTTCTACTGGATCAACGCTGCAGGATATCAGATTGAACATATCCAATTATTTTTTTCCAACCGTGATTGCTATAAATACGACTGCGGTTGTATCACCCAGCGTTATCTCAGAATCATCTGTGTGTATATGGCCCGCGTCAATGGTGAATACAAATATTGTGCTTGTAAATAATCAGTGTGATTTACTAATTATAATATAAATGAGCTGTTAACTAAAAGCTGCCGCCTGGAACTGGGTGCATAAATAGGTTACAGAGGGGGAAACGGCGCAGATAATAAAGTTGTTTTGTGATAACATTGTTACCGCGTACCGATCCCAATCAGACAGACACCGCTGCGTGCAGCATAATCACTGAGGCTGATTGACTCGATAAACATGTAACAGATTGAGAGGCAGAAAGGGAGAAAACTCTTGTCTTATTTCATGCGCGCACAGGAGGATCCGGGTGTCATAAATAAACTTCAAATATTATTGTGTTTACAGCAGAGTAATTGATCTCCCGGGATACACAGATATTTTATCGTAGGAGCTTTCATGCCAAAAAAACAGATTTTAACATCTTTGTCGAGTTTAATAATGCAATCTAGAGCTAGAACTGAAGAGATATTTTAGGAGATGTCGCCATTAGCAGAATAATGTGTTAACGCCACGGCGAGTGAATTAATAAAATATTCCTACCCTACTGCTTTCTCATCCCTGTTCTACTGTCCCCATTACACACATTTCACTCAAATCTCAAATAGAACCTATCCAAATATCCAACGTAAGGTTTTTTTTAATGAACATTATATCAGTTTTCTTCCTTGTATCTATCTTTAATCAATCTTTATTGGAAATCTGTCTCCTAAAAAGGTTTTTTCTGGGATTTTTTTTAACCTATTCTCTGCATAAATCATCAGTATCTGATCAGTGGGGATTGGACACCTAGGACCCTCGCCGATCAGCTGTTTGAGAAGGCTCCAGAACTCGAGGTAGCCCCGCGGCCTTCTCACGGCTTTCCCTAGGCCATGTGAGGAAACTGAGCTGCAGCACGGTGGCCAAGACCTTACAGGGGTTTAACCAGACAGGTTTCACTAAGAACAGGCCTCGCCATGGTTAACCAAAGAAGTTGAGTGCACATGCTCAGCGTCATATCCAGAGGTTGTCTTTTCAAAACAGACATATGAGTGTTGCCAGCATTGCTGCAGAGGTTAAAGGGGTGGGGAGGTCAGCGTGTCAGTGCTCAGACCATACACCACACACTGCATCAAATTGGTCTGCATGGCTGTCATCCCAGAAGGAAGCCTCTTTTAAAGATGATGCACAAGAAAGCCTGCAAACAGTTTGCTGAAGAGAAGTAGACTAAGGACATGGATTACTGGAACCATGTCCTGGGGTCTGATGAGACCAAGATAAACTTATTTGGTTCAGATGGTGTCAAGCGTGTGTGGCGGCAACCAGGTGAGGAGTACAAATGCAAGTGTGTCTTGCCTACAGTCAAGCATGGTGGTGGGAGTGTCATGCCGCTGTGGGGAGCTACAGTTCATTGAGGGAACCATGAATGCCAACATGTCCTGTGACATACTGAAGCAGAGCATGATCCCCTCCCTTCAGAAACTGGGCCGCAGGGTACTATTCCAACATGATAACAACCTTAAACACACCTCCAAGGTGGCCAAGCATGTCTCCAGAAAATCTGCCCTTTTAATATACCCTTTACACAGGGTGATTTTCAGGTTGATTATGGGGAAATAATGTTAGTACAACTACTTTTTTCCGATAATCGGCCTCTGTAAAGGTGCCACAGATCTACTGATGAATGAGCAAAATGCTCATCCATCAGGTAAAATCATTGTTTATGTTGACGCCCAAAATTAAACAGTGTCTTACCTGAGCTTCACTTGTAACTGGTAGTGTCGAATGATTTAGTATATAGATTAGCGGAGTCTCCATAAATTTCCCAAAGGTGGGGAAAAGCTAAGGGGAGCAACTTGCTGTCGGTGGAGTAGCTTCCCTAATTAAACATTTTTTGAACACAAAACCTTTAAAGGACTTGTCTGAGGTAAATGTAAAGACAGGGAAGCTGCTGAAGTAAAGAAAATTGTCCTTATGGAGCCTCTCTGATCCAGTGCCGCTGCTCTGTCCTCTCCACAGCCATGACATAATGTTTTGGCTTAGGTCATGTGATGCCTGTATACCACACGTGACCAGAGGAGTCATGGCTAGAGACCACAAGGGTCAGTGAACACAGCCAAAACTTTATGTCACAGCTATTATTTTAACAGTTTCCCTGCAGTTTTCCATCCAAAAATTTGAATGGGATAAAACTAATCAACTACCTAGGATCAAGCTGCTGGATTACAAAAGATTGGACTAGAACACTAGACTAGCTACAGTTAGCGATTATTTTAAAAAACTTTTGACTTGTCATGTTGAATGTGAGACATTATGGGGGATTTCAACTACCCAGATATAGACTGGGAAACTGAAACCTGTATATCTCATAAAAGAAAAAGGTTCTTAACAATAACCAAAGACAATTACCTTTCCCAACTGGTTCAGGACCCGACTAGAGGGACGGCCATACTGGACTTAGTATTAACCAATAGACCTGACAGAACAACAGATGTGCAGGTTGGGGACACTTGGGAAATAGTGACCATAGTATAATAACCTCCCAACTGTCATTCAAAAGAGTGTTTCTTCAGGGAGGAACAAAAATACCAAACTTCAAAAAAGCTAAATTTAGCCAACTAAGAGAGGCCATAGATCTAACTAACTGGGACAAAGTCCTCAAAAATAAAAATACAGCCACAAAATGGGATATTTTTAAAAGCATCCTAATATCTAATTGTGAGAGTTACATACCTTATGGGAATAAAAGGTTAAGGAACAAGAAAAAAACAATGTGGATAAATAGAGATGTAAAGAAAGCAATAAATGACAAACAGAAAGCATTTAAATAACTAAAACAGGAGGGGAGCGTGGAAGCATTGAAAAACTATAAGGAAAAAATAGAATATGTAAAAGACAAATAAAAACAGCCAAACTAGAGACCAGGAGATTAAAACTAACCCTAAAATGTTCTTTAATTATATAAATGGTAAAAAGTATAAACCTGAAGGTGTCGGCCCCTTACAGAGTAATCAGGAGGGAGTTGCAGAGAGCGATGAGGAGAAAGCAAAGCTACTAAATATCTTTTTCTCCACTGTATTTACCGAGGAAAATAAACTGTCAGATGAAATGCAGAATATAAAAGTAAATTCCCCATTAAAAGTGCCCTGTCTGACCCAGGAAGAAGTACAGCGGCGTCTTAAAAAGATTAAAATAGACAAATCGCCAGGACCGGATGGCATACACCCCCGTATCCTAAGAGAATTAAGTAATGTCATCGCCAGACCCTTATTTCTGATATTTAAGGACTCTACACTGACAGGGAGTGTTCCACAGGATTGGCGCATAGCAAATGTGTTGCCAATATTCAAAAAGGGTCCAAAAACAGAGCCTGGAAACTATAGGCTGGTAAGATTAACATCTGTCGTGGGTAAACTGTTTGAGGGTTTTCTAAGAGATGCTATCTTGGAGTACCTCAATGAAAATAAGCAAATAACTCCATATCAGCATGGCTTCATGAGGGATCGGTCATGTCAAACCAATTTAATCAGTTTCTATGAGGAGGTAAGTTCTAGACTGGACCGCGGCGAATCAATGGATGTCGTATATCTGAACTTCTCCAAAGCACTTGACACGGTACCACATGGTTGAACTGGGAGAAAATGTCTGTATGTGGGTAAGTAACTGGCTCAGTGATAGAAAACAGAGGGTGGTTATTAACAGCACTTACTCAGATTGGGTCACTGTCACTAGTGGGGTACCACAGGGGTCAGTATTGGGCCCTATTCTCTTTAATATATTTATTAATGATCTTGTAGAAGGGCTTACACAGTAAAATATCAATTTTTGCAGAAGACACTAAACTGTGTAAAGTAATTAACACAGAAGAGGACAGTACACTGCTACAGATGGATCTGGATAGACTGGAGGCTTGGGCAGAGATGTGGCAGATGAGGTTAAACACTGACAAATGTAAGGTTATGCATATGGGAAGGAATAATGCAAGTCACCAGTACATACTAAATGGTAAAACATTGGGTAACTCTGACATGGAAAAGGACCTAGGAATTTTAGTGAACAGCAAACTAAGCTGTAGAAACCAGTGTCCGACAGCTGCTACCAAGGCCAATAAGATAATGGGTTGCATCAAAAGAGGCATAGATGCCCGTGATGAAAACATAGTTCTGCCACTTTACAAATCACTAGTCAGACCACACATGGAGGACTGTGTACAGTTCTGGGCTCCTGTGAACAAGGCAGACATAGCAGAGCTGGAGAGGGTTCAGAGGAGGGCAACTAAAGTCATAACTGGACTGGGTGCACTACAGTACCCAGAAAGATTATCAAAATTAGGCTTATTCACTTTAGAAAAAAGACGACTGAGGGGAGATCTAATAACAATGTATAAATATATCAGGGGTCAGTACAGAGATCTCTCCCATGATCTATTTATCCCCAGGACTGTGACTGTGATGAGGGAACATCCTCTGTGTCTGGAGGAAAGAAGGTTTGCACACAAACATAGAAGAGGAGGAGGTGGTGATGGTAAGTTCACGAAAAGAGTTCAGGAGGGGCCTGGATGTATTTCTGGAGGGTAATAATATTACAGGTTATAGTTACTAGAGATGGGTCGTTGATCCAGGGAGTCATTCTGATTGCCTGATTGGAGTCGGGAAGGAATTTTTTCCCCTAAAGGGGAAAATTGGCTTCTACCTCACAGGGTTTTTTGCCTTCCTCTGGATCAACTTCTAGGAAAACAGGCCGAACTGGATGGACAGATGTCTTTTTTCGGCCTTATAAACTATGTTACTATGTTACTATGATGTGTGCTCTGAAGACCGACTAATCACTAAAATGAAGAAGCAGAAGTGCTCAGCTGAGTGCTATGCCCCATTATTTCTGATGGGTCTTCTCGGATCATTAAAAAGTCCATAGATTTTCTAAGGAACCATACAGACTTACCCACCTCCAAGCAGAGCCGATCAGAAACAATGGCACAGCGCAGTCAGCTGAGTGCTTCTGTCTCTTCATTTTAGCAATCAGTGGAGTTATGATTTTGGATGAATAATTTCACCAAACTCACCACCAGTGGTGTACATAGAAGAGATGGAAGTCCCATCACAAAGATGAAAACAGCTGGGTTCTTTCCTCCACAGCAGAAGGACCTGGTATTTGTTTTCCCCTCTGTTCTCTTTCTATGACCCTTAGGTCAATTGCCTACCTCAATGTTTGTCAACAATGAAGTTCCTTTGGAGAGGGGAGTCCTGGACAGATTCTTGTCAACTAGTACCATAAAGGAATGGACCAACCAGCCCTGGGTCCACTGTCTCCAAGGGACTCAAAGACACCACACAGTCCTCCTCTATGGCCTTTATGGCTTTGGTTACTACTTTTTTCTTATTATATATCTCTAAAAAATCAGAACTGCTTAGAATTTGTCGTCCTGCCCGGTAAATTTTTCCGAGGTTCTTCTTACATCATGATTGAGACATTCATACTTTCCCAACATATGCCACAACAGAAGACACCATCTATGGGCAGCATAGTGGCTCAGAGGTTAGCACGTATGCCTTGCATTGCTGAGGTCATAGGTTTGAACTCGACCAAGGACAACATCTCCATGGAGTTTGTATGTTCTCCCCCGGGTTTGTGTGGGTCTCCTCCAGGTTCTCCGGTTTCCTCCCAAACAACAAAGACATACTGATAAGGACCTTAGATTGTGAGCCCCATTGGGGACAACTTGATGCTAACGTCTGTAAAGTGCTGTGGAATATGTCAGTGCTATATAAGTGAGTAAAATAGAGTAACAAATAAAAAGCGGTATACATAATCCCTTTTTAAAACATATTTATCTGTACATCTTATTACTGGATGCCTCTAAAAAGATAAAATTCCAGCACATCGTGGAGAAACCCATAAAAAAAAAATCCAACTTTATTTCTCATAGCTAAAACATTCCAACATGAATGCTGCCTACGCGATTCGAAACGAATAAGCAGTTATTAATAGAATGCATTCATGTTGTATGTTTTAACTATGAGAAATAAAAGTATTTTTATGGGATTCTTCACAACATTCTAGAATTTTTTTTTATGTGGGTAAGCTACCTCCAGAACTTCCATGCACCGAGAGAATCTGCTTCATGGAGAGGTGACCTGCATTCTTTGTTGCTGTTTATACTAGATGCCTCTCTATTGAATACCTGTCACGCTCTGGTGTGGAGGGGAAAACCACACCAAGCGTAGGAAGGAAGGGGATGAGGCCAGGAAACAAATTAAGGAAAAGGATCACATCCTGCAGGAAACCCTGACACAAATCCTGACTGACTTCAAGTATGAACAGGCCTCAAAGGTAGGAGAGTTCATACACAGGAACCTAAAACCAAACTGACCCTATAGGACCCTGCAACTACTGACAGGACTGAGTCTACCCGTTCCACCAAAAGGAAGGATGAACATGAGTCTCCAAAAGGCCAAATAACACAACAAGGAAAAGCAGGGTAAACACAAAAAGGAAAGAGGACACTTATCTTTAAGAAGAAATGGAAGCAACCACACCAATCCACCACAATGTCCACTGAAACTATAAACCGCAAGTAACAGTGGTAGAAGCAGGAATAAATAGGGGAAGGACAATTACCACACCCACAAAAGCTGAGGGGAAGGGGTGTGGTAAACAGCAACAACACAAAAAGGAAAACATGTCAGATTATCGCATGTCACATGTGCAAGCCTAGACGACTTTCTGCAACCTGTTGCAGGAACGTCCGTGACAATACCATAGTTGAATACTCATTTCCATTTTTTATTAAAAAAAAAAAAAAAGTATATCAATGCCTACTGGCCTATGGTATGCCAAAAACACACTTTGCTTTAGAGAAGCTTGATGGACATGCTTGTCAGGAGTTTTCTTGGTGCAAATATAATGTAAAAACAGAGCATTACTCTAAACCCACAACACAGCTGAGATGTTGAGCTAACAGTAATCATAATATCATAATTATAACCATTACCAAAGAAAAATTTCATGCTCAATTCTCCCCAAGAGTTCACCGGAATGAGACTCTAACGCCTGCAATATGTCAGCCAGTTTATCTGCATCTACATTCCATTTATCAGCAGAAGAACATCTAGAGAAAGTAGACATCTTTCATATGTTCCTCTCATCCTCCTATTCCCCACAGAGCCTTATAGCGGAGTCTGTCCGAGAAAGGAATCAGTGCATACATTTCCAAACGAGAAGTTTCCCCCTCTGTTCTAGAATGATATGACTGAAACATCAAATCATATCCAAGGATTGGAGCATGATTTGTTTCGCATTCCTCGGTGAGATGCGATAACATTTTTTCCAGATGGACTTCTACCATCTCACCACGTAATTGTGCCAAGCCTAAATTTTTATAGCTCCAGGTATAAAGCAAAACTGGATAAACTATTCATATTTGAAGTGTTTTCTTCTTTGTGATGCTTTATATATCAATGGATAGCACTAAGAATCATTTGAAGGTAAGCATGCTGAGCTCCAAAATCCCCCATATATGGCCAGGCTTAACCGTCTTTGCGCTGAGATACTCTAAAAAAATAAATCCCACTTCATTTTTGCAAGTGACCACTTTTTATGCAAAGGGTTTATCTGTGAAAGTCTGATATCTCTATGAATTCAATAGCTTTTCCACACATATTGTGAATGGTTCCCACAGGCAACTTGGGTCAGTACGGGTCAAGGATAATCTTTGTTTGCCCGTTCACGTAGGAGGAAAAACTAATCAATGACATGATTGAGAGAAGAAGACTAAAGAATTCATCTTCTCCAGGGGATTCAGGCCAAAAATATACAGACTTGTATTTCTCTTTTCCTTTGAAAAGAAGTGAGGTTGAGACAGCAATGAGAAAGACGTGACCCTAGGATTGCTATGAGCCTATATGGTTGCAACGGAGAAGCTCACAGAGAAACTGAATGACAATGGTGAAGAAATGTAACATATGTAATAACATCAGAAAGATGAAATTTTAGTGACCTTGATCAAGGTCACACGGGCCGGATGCAGTTAAAAACATAAGGCAGACTGATAGTCGTACATTGTGAACTAAAATAAAAAAGCTACAGTACAGACCAAAAGTTTGGACACACCTTCTCATTCAAAGAGTTTTCTGTATTTTCATGACTATGAAAATTGTAGATTCACACTGAAGGCATCAAAACTATGAATTAACACATGTGGAATTATATACTTAACAAAAAAGTGTGAAACAACTGAAAATATGTCTTATATTCTAGGTTCTTCAAAGTAGCCACCTTTTGCTTTGATTACTGCTTTGCACACTCTTGGCATTCTCTTGATGAGCTTCAAGAGGTAGTCACCTAAAATGGTATAGAGATGCTTAGCACTTGTTGGCCCTTTTGCCTTCACTCTGCGGTCCAGCTCACCCCAAACCATCTCAATTGGGTTCAGGTCTGGTGACTGTGGAGGCCAGGTCATCTGGCATAGCACCCCATCACTCTACTTCTTGGTCAAATAGCCCTTACACAGCCTGGAGGTGTGTTTGGGGTCATTGTCCTGTTGATAAATAAATGATGGTCCAACTAAACGCAAACCGGATGGAATAGCATGCCGCTGCAAGATGCTGTGGTAGCCATGCTGGTTCAGTATGCCTTCAATTTTGAATAAATCCCCAACAGTGTCACCAGCAAAGCACCCCCACACCATCACACCTCCTCCTCCATGCTTCACGATGGGAACCAGGCATGTAGAGTCCATCCGTTCACCTTTTCTGCGTCACACAAAGACACGGTGGTTGAAACCAAAGATCTCAAATTTGGACTCATCAGACCAAAGCACAGATTTCCACTGGTCTAATGTCCATTCCTTGAGTTCTTTAGCCCAAAACAAGTCTCTTTTGCTTGTTGTCTGTCCTTAGTAGTGGTTTCCTAGCAGCTATTTTACCATGAAGGCCTGCTGCACACAGTCTCCTCTTAACAGTTGTTGTAGAGATGTGTCTGCTGCTAGAACTCTGTGTGGCATTGACCTGGTCTCTAATCTGAGCTGCTGTTAACCTGCGATTTCTGAGGCTGGTGACTCGGATGAACTTATCCTCCGCAGCAGAGGTGACTCTTGGTCTTCCTTTCCTGGGGCGGTCCTCATGTGAGCCAGTTTCTTTTTAGCGATTGATGGTTTTTGCGACTACACTTGGGGACACTTTCAAAGTTTTCCCAATTTTTCGGACTGACCTTTATTTCTTAAAGTAATGATGGCCACTCGTTTTTCTTTACTTAGCTGCTTTTTTCTTGCCATAATACAAATTCTAACAGTTTATTCAGTAGGACTATCAGCTGTGTATCCACCGGACTTCTGCCCAACACAACTCATGGTCCCAACCCCATTTATAAGGCAAGAAATCCCACTTATTAAACCTGACAAGGCACACCTGTGAAGTGAAAACCATTCCAGGTGACTAACTTTTAAAGCTCATCAAGAGAATGCCAAGAGTGTGCAAAGCAGTAATCAAAGCAAAAGGTGGCTACTTTGAAGAACCTAGAATATAAGACATATTTTCAGTTGTTTCACACTTTTTTGTTAAGTATATAATTCCACATGTGTTAATTCATAGTTTTGATGCCTTCAGTGTGAATCTACAATTTTCATAGTCATGAAAATACAGAAAACTCTTTGAATGAGAAGGTGTGTCCAAAATTTTGGTCTGTACTGTATATTTTTTTTTACAGATTACCTGATCAAAATATCAGTTATACCACTGAATATATGATTAGTGTTTTTACCTAACGAAACATAGATTTTTGCTTTCATCTCCACATTCAATGCATATACAGGAACAGACTGGGAACTTAAACCTAAATGTGGCCCCATGTTGTAAGCAGGACTTTGTTTTCCGTCCAGCATAACGGCATCCAGACGGATCCGTTATGCAGGGCCATAGGCTTCTATTATGACGGATCAAAACGGAATGCCTCTTAAAGGTGTCCGTTTTGATATCCGTCCTAGGGATTCCGTTTCTTTCCGTTATAACGATGTTATAACGGAAAGACTGAACGGAAGCCCTAACGGTGATGTGAACGAGCCCTAAGAAGTGTTCAAATCCCCTACAGCACCACCACAGGACAAATGAAGAATTACATGTTCCCTTTGCAAGTAATGGGTTGGCCATGTGCATGGACAATGCTTGGTCCTCCAGAGGGAGTTATACCCTTTGTAGCAGCACTTACTATTTGCTAATAGTTAATGGTCCTAAAATGCACCATTGTAACCAACCAATACCTTGTGAATAAGGCATACCACTTAAAGGGGTTTTCCAAGATATTTGTACTGATGACCTATCCTCTTCAGTATCTGATTGTAGGGGGTCCGACACCTGGACAACCCGGCACTCAGCTGTTTGAGAAGGTACCGGTGCTCGCAGTAGTGCCACAGCCTTCTCTCAGCTTTTCCTAGGCCATGTGACATCACGTTCATCGATCACGTGGCCTAGACGGAACTCACCCTTATTTGAAATTAATGAGGCTTAGTGCGATACCAAGTACAGCCACTATACAATGTATGGCGCTGTGCTTGGTAAGCGAAGGCCATGGCGCTAGTAACTTCTCAAACAGCTGATTGGCGGGGTCCCAGGTGTCAGACCAGATACTGATGAGCTATCCAGAGAATAGGTTATCAGTAAAAATATCTTGAAAACCATTTTAGGAATCAGAGCTTCTATAGGTAAATACATAAAATAAAATAGGTACGTGACCAGGATTATCGATTTACAGTATGCTTTCTCGCTACTTACTAATCTAATTTACCTGTAATCTCTCATGTTTTCTCACCTACTTGCTAATCTAATTTACCACAGTACTACAGATCTCACAACACAATATTGTACTTTTCAAACTGACCACTAGATGTCAGTGTGGAAACAATAGTACAAAAGAGCTTGGTTTACAGCCTGCAGTGAAACTAATTGCTAGCATTCACATTAATAGGCAGAGAGGATTGTTATCATTCACACTGCACAGAAAAGCCTCCAATGTAAAATTTGGAACAGGGTCCCCCAATTATGACATGTCAGTGACAGTGCTGGCGCCCTGTTCTGGGGCAGAGAATCAACACAGGTTAATTGCACTGTCTGAGCCACAAAAATCAGCTTTTGCACTGAAAACAGCAAAATGAAGATTGTAGGCTAAGGCTAAGGTTAACCTGGGAGAGCCAGTGATTTCACTGCTCATCTCCTGTTAGACTCCATTAGCTGTGATATAAACCATGCACTTTCATGAGGTGCTCTGAGGCTGATAATATCATTCACTCAACTGTATGTAAATAATGCAGGAGGATCTCCTCAGGCCTGGATTCATAAGAGATGAAGTGGTGATCATGGAGAGTCCTGACATTTTTCTTTACTTCCTGTCAGTAAACTCAATGAAGAGCACTAGCCAACCTCTCTACAGCACAAAATGGCTCCTTACAGGTAAAAAGATTCCAAGAAAGATAAGAGAAAAAGTTAGCGTCACTTTAAGGGACCGTTTAGATGGCCGTGGTATTGCGGATCTGCAAAAATGCGGATCCGCAATACCACGGATGCCTGACCGGCGTGTGTTTTGCAAATTGCGGAACACACGGCCGGGCACCCAGTTCTAAATGCCCAAGAATAGGACATGTTTTTTGATTTTTTTTTTGCGGAGCCATGGCACGGAGCCGCAGCTGCCCACAATCATTGAAGTGAACAGGCGCACCTGT
>ONZH01002272.1:0-28380 GCA_900303285.1 Rhinella marina
CCCCCTCACCCTTCATCCAGATTATTACGGCCCCCACCACGCCCAGTGTCCCTAATATTATTAAAAAAAAATTCAGAGTCCATCACAAAAAAAAAAAGCGCTTCCCAGTGTTCATGAATAACTAATAACTTTGTTTTTGGCCCCAAAATCGTTGGTAAGTATAGTGGTAATTTTTTTTTTTTTTTACTTACCTATGTAGATGCAGGACGTGTCTCCAGATCGCGATCCTCCTCTCCCTCTCTCCTCAGCGATGTCTGTGATCGCATACAGAGCATGCGCGGCTCTATATACGAGCACAGACAAAAAAAAGAGCTACCGCGCATGCGCGGTGGGCCGCTTCTGATAAAGAGCAAGCGCTGCTCTGTATCAAACATCGGCAGCGAAGGCATAACATCTGCGCATGCGCGGCGACGTGCGCACACCGGAGGATAGCCGCGGCTGCCTGGGTGAAAATTGGATGCTGTCTGCGCAAGCGCGGCGCGCTAGGAATCGGTGAACAGCGGGCCGAATCCAAGGGAAACTAATCATAAACAACAGGGTAGGAATGTATGATTTGCTGAAAATCTAGGAAGTGGGGGTAATAACTTATATTAACAAAAATGATACTGGTGGCCTTTATTACACTATCAAGTATGATCACTGAGATGGGAATACCCCTTTAAATAATTTTATTGGTCTGCTCTTCTGCAGAATGTCACATCAAGATTATAATGTTTTCGACGGTAAGCTTAGCATTAGCGTGTCACACTTAAATGTTTTTAACGGTCTGCTCTTCTGCAAAATGTCATATGAAGAATATAATGTTTTCGACGGTCAGCTTGGCATGAGCATGTCCCACTTAAATAATTTTATTAATCTGCTCTTCTGCAGAATGTCACATCAAGATTATAATGTTTTCGACGGTAAGCTTAGCATTAGCGTGTCACACTTAAACATTTTTATCGGTCTGCTCTTCTGCAGAATTTCACATCAAGAATTTAATGTATTCGACGGTCAGCTTGGGATTAACGTGTCACACTTAGATGTTTTTAACGGGCTGCCCTTCTGCAGAATGTCACATCAAGAATATAATGTATTCGACATTCAGCTTGGGAGTAACGTTTCACACTTAAATGTTTTTAACGGACTGCCCTTTTGCAGAATGTCACGTGAAGAATATAATGTTTTTGATGGTCGGCTTGGCATTAGTGTGTCACACTTAAATATTTTTATTGGTCTTCTCTTCTGCAGAATGTCACATCAAGAATATAATGTTTTCGACGGTTAGCTTGGCATTAGCTTGTCAGACTTAAATGTTTTTAACGGTCTGCTCTTCTGCAGAATGTCACATGAAGAATAGAATGTTTTTGATGGTCACCTTGGCATTAGCGTGTCACATTTAAATATTTTTATTGGTCTGCTCTTCTGCAGAATGTCACATCAAAAATATAATGTTTTCGACGGTCAGCTTGGCATTAGCGTGTCAGACTTAAATGTTTTAACGGTCTGCTCTTCTGTAGAATGTCACATGAAGAATATAATGTTTTTGATGGTCACCTTGGCATTAGTGTGTCACGCTTAAATATTTTTATTAGTCTGCTCTTCTGCAGAATGTCACATCAAGATTATAATGTATTCGACGGTCAGCTTGGCATGAGCATGTAACAATTAAATATTTTTATCAGTCTGAACTTCTGCAGATTGTCACATGAAGAATATAATTTTTTCGATGGTCAGCTTGGCATGAGCATGTCACACTTAAATATTTTTATCGGTCTGCTCTTCTGCAGAATGTCAAATGAAGAATATAATGGTTTTGACGGTCAGCTTGCCATTAGCGTGTCACACTTAAATGTTTTTAACGGTCTGCTCTTCTGCAAAATGTCATATGAAGAATATAATGTTTTCGACGGTCAGCTTGGCATGAGCATGTCCCACTTAAATAATTTTATTAATCTGCTCTTCTGCAGAATGTCACATCAAGATTATAATGTTTTCGACGGTAAGCTTAGCATTAGCGTGTCACACTTAAACATTTTTATCGGTCTGCTCTTCTGCAGAATTTCACATCAAGAATTTAATGTATTCGACGGTCAGCTTGGGATTAACGTGTCACACTTAGATGTTTTTAACGGGCTGCCCTTCTGCAGAATGTCACATCAAGAATATAATGTATTCGACATTCAGCTTGGGAGTAACGTTTCACACTTAAATGTTTTTAACGGTCTGCCCTTCTGCAGAATGTCACGTGAAGAATATAATGTTTTTGATGGTCGGCTTAGCATTAGCGTGTCACACTTAAATATTTTTATTGGTCTTCTCTTCTGCAGAATGTCACATCAAGAATATAATGTTTTCGACGGTTAGCTTGGCATTAGCTTGTCAGACTTAAATGTTTTTAACGGTCTGCTCTTCTGCAGAATGTCACATGAAGAATAGAATGTTTTTGATGGTCACCTTGGCATTAGCGTGTCACATTTAAATATTTTTATTGGTCTGCTCTTCTGTAGAATGTCACATCAAGAATATAATTTTTTTGGACGGTCAGCTCGGCATTAGTGTGTCACACTTGAAAAATTTTAACGTTCTGCTCTGCAGCGGAATGTCACATGAAGAATATCATTCTTTTGGAAGGTCAGCTTGGCAGTAGGGTGTTACACTTAAATATTTTTATCAGTCTGCTCTTCTGCAGAATGTCACATCAAGATTATAATGTATTCGACGGTCAGCTTGGCATGAGCATGTCACACTTAAATATATTTATCGGTCTGCTCTTCTGCAGAATGTCAAATGAAGAATATAATGGTTTCGACGGTCAGCTTGTCATGAGCATGTCCCACTTAAATAATTTTATTGGTCTGCTCTTCTGCAGAATGTCACATCAAGATTATAATGTTTTCGACGGTAAGCTTAGCATTAGCGTGTCACACTTAAACATTTTTATCGGTCTGCTCTTCTGCAGAATTTCACATCAAGAATTTAATGTATTCGACGGTCAGCTTGGGATTATCGTGTCACACTGAGATATTTTTAACGGTCTGCCCTTCTGCAGAATTTCACATCAAGAATATAATGTATTCGATATTCAGCTTGGGAGTAAAGTTTCACACTTAAATGTTTTTAACGGTCTGCCCTTCTGTAGACTGTCACATGAAGAATATAATGTTTTTTATGGTCACCTTGGCATTAGTGTGTCACACTTAAATATTTTTATTGGTCTGCTCTTCTGCAGAATGTCACATCAAGATTATAATGTATTCGACTTTCAGCTTGGCATGAGCATGTAACACTTAAATATTTTTATCGGTCTGAACTTCTGCAGAATGTCACGTGAAGAATTTAATGTATTCGACGGTCAGCTTGGGATTAACGTCTCACACTTAGATGTTTTTAACGGTCTGCCCTTCTGCAGATTGTCACATCAAGAATATAATGTATTCGACATTCAGCTTGGGAGTAATGTTTCACACTTAAATGTTTTTAACGGTCTGCCCTTCTGCAGAATGTCACGTGAAGAATATAATGTTTTTGATGGTCGGCTTGGCATTAGCGTGTCACACTTAAATATTTTTATTGGTCTGCTCTTCTGTAGAATGTCACATCAAGAATATAATCTTTTCGACGGTTAGCTTGGCATTAGCGTGTCAGACTTAAATGTTTTTAACGGTCTGCTCTTCTGCAGAATGTCACATGAAGAATAGAATGTTTTTGATGGTCACCTTGGCATTAGCGTGTCACATTTAAATATTTTTATTGGTCTGCTCTTCTGTAGAATGTCACATCAAGAATATAATCTTTTCGACGGTTAGCTTGGCATTAGCGTGTCAGACTTAAATGTTTTTAACAGTCTGCTCTTCTGTAGAATGTCACATGAAGAATATAATGTTTTTGATGGTCACCTTGGCATTAGCGCGTCACACTTAAATATTTTTATTGGTCTGCTCTTCTGCAGAATGTTACATCAAGAATATAATGTTTTCGACGGTCAGCTTGGCATTAGCGTGTCACACTTAAGTGTTTTTAATTGTCTGCTCTTCTGCAGAATGTCACATGAAGAATATAATGTTTCCGACGGTTAGCTTGGCCTTAGCGTATCACACCTAAATGTTTTTAACGCTCTGCTCTTTTGCAGAATGGCACATGAAGAATATAATATTTTTGAATGTCAGCTTGGTATTAGCGTGTCACACTTAAATGTTTTTATCGGTCTGCTCTTCTGCAGAATGTCACATCAAGAATATAATCTTTTCGACGGTTAGCTTGGCATTAGCATGTCAGACTTAAATGTTTTTAACAGTCTGCTCTTCTGTAGAATGTCACATGAAGAATATAATGTTTTTGATGGTCACCTTGGCATTAGCGCGTCACACTTAAATATTTTTATTGGTCTGCCCTTCTGCAGATTGTCACATCAAGAATATAATGTATTCGACATTCAGCTTGGGAGTAACGTTTCACACTTAAATGTTTTTTAACGGTCTGCCCTTCTGCAGAATGTCACGTGAAGAATATAATGTTTTTGATGGTCGGCTTAGCATTAGCGTGTCACACTTAAAAATTTTATCGGTCTGCTCTTCTGCAGAATTTCACATCAAGAATTTAATGTATTCGACGGTCAGCTTGGGATTAACGTCTCACACTTAGATGTTTTTAACGGTCTGCCCTTCTGCAGATTGTCACATCAAGAATATAATGTATTCGACATTCAGCTTGGGAGTAATGTTTCACACTTAAATGTTTTTAACGGTCTGCCCTTCTGCAGAATGTCACGTGAAGAATATAATGTTTTTGATGGTCGGCTTGGCATTAGCGTGTCACACTTAAATATTTTTATTGGTCTGCTCTTCTGTAGAATGTCACATCAATAATATAATCTTTTCGACGGTTAGCTTGGCATTAGCGTGTCAGACTTAAATGTTTTTAACGGTCTGCTCTTCTGCAGAATGTCACATGAAGAATAGAATGTTTTTGATGGTCACCTTGGCATTAGCGTGTCACATTTAAATATTTTTATTGGTCTGCTCTTCTGTAGAATGTCACATCAAGAATATAATCTTTTCGACGGTTAGCTTGGCATTAGCGTGTCAGACTTAAATGTTTTTAACAGTCTGCTCTTCTGTAGAATGTCACATGAAGAATATAATGTTTTTGATGGTCACCTTGGCATTAGCGCGTCACACTTAAATATTTTTATTGGTCTGCTCTTCTGCAGAATGTTACATCAAGAATATAATGTTTTCGACGGTCAGCTTGGCATTAGCGTGTCACACTTAAGTGTTTTTAATTGTCTGCTCTTCTGCAGAATGTCACATGAAGAATATAATGTTTCCGACGGTTAGCTTGGCCTTAGCGTATCACACCTAAATGTTTTTAACGCTCTGCTCTTTTGCAGAATGGCAGATGAAGAATATAATATTTTTGAATGTCAGCTTGGTATTAGCGTGTCACACTTAAATGTTTTTATCGGTCTGCTCTTCTGCAGAATGTCACATCAAGAATATAATTTTTTTGGATGGTCAGCTCGGCATTACTGTGTCACACTTGAAAATTTTTAACGATCTGCTCTGCAGCGGAATGTCACATGAAGAATATCATTCTTTTGGATGGTTAGCTTGGCATTAGCGTGTCACACTTAAATATTTTTATCGGTCTGCTCTTCTGCAGAATGTTGCATTAAGAATATAATGTATTCGACGGTCAGCTTGACATGAGCATGTCACACTTAAATGTTTTTAATCTTCTGCCCTTCTGCAGAATGTTACATGAAGAATATAATGTTCTTGACGGTCAGCTTGGCATTAGCCTGTCACACTTAAATATTTTTATAGGTCTGCTCTTCTGCAGAATGTCACATGAAGAATATAATGTTTTTGATGGTCAGCTTGGCATTAGCGTGTCACACTTAAATGTTTTTAATGGACTGCTCTTCTGCAGAATGTCACATGAAGAATATAATGTTTTTGACGATCAGCTTGGCATTAGCGTGTCACACTTAAATGTTTTTAACGGTCTGCTCTTCTGCAGAATGTCACATGAAGAATATAATATTTTTGACGGTCAGCTCGACATTAGTGTGTCACACTTGAAAATTTTTAACGGTCTGCTCTGCAGCGGAATGTCACATGAAAAATATCATTCTTTTGGATGGTCAGCTTGGCATTTGCGTGTCAGACTTAGATGTTTTTAAAGGTCTGCTCTTCAGCAGAATGTCACATGAAGAATATAATGTTTTCGACGGTCAGCTTAGCATTAGCGTGTCACACTTAAATATTTTTATTGGTCTGCTCTTCTGCAGAATGTCACATTAAGAATATAATGTTTTCGACGGTCAGCTTAGCATTAGCGTGTCACACTTAAATATTTTTATTGGTCTGCTCTTCTGCAGAATGTCACATCAAGAATATAATGTTTTCGACTGTCAGCTTGGCATTAGCGTGTCACACTTAAATGTTTTTATCGGTCTGCTCTTCTGCAGAATGTCACATGAAGAATATAATATTTTTGACGGTCAGCTCGGCATTAGTGTGTCACACTTGAAAATTTTTAATGGTCTGCTCTTCTGCAGAATGTCACATCAAGAATATAATGTTTTCGATGGTCAGCTTGGCATTAGCGTGTCACACTTAAATGTTTTTAATGGACTGCTTCTCTGCAGAATATCACATGAATTATATAATGTTTTTGACGGTCAGCTTGGCATTAGCGTGTCACACTTAAATGTTTTTAATTGACTGCTTCTCTGCAGAATATCACATGAATTATATAATGTTTTTGACGGTCAGCTTGGCATTAGCGTGTCACACTTAAATGTTTTTATCGGTCTGCTCTTCTGCAGAATGTCACATGAAGAATATAATATTTTTGACGGTCAGCTTGGCATTAGTGTGTCACACTTGAAAATTTTTAATGGTCTGCTCTTCTGCAGAATGTCACATCAAGAATATAATGTTTTCGATGGTCAGCTTGGCATTAGCGTGTCACACTTAAATGTTTTTAATGGACTGCTTCTCTGCAGAATATCACATGAATTATATAATGTTTTTGACGGTCAGCTTGGCATTAGCGTGTCACACTTAAATGTTTTTATCGGTCTGCTCTTGTGCAGAATGTCACATCAAGAATATCATTTTTTTGGACGGTCAGCTTGGCATTAGTTGGTCACACTTGAAAATTTTTAAAAGTCTGCTCTGCAACGAAATGTCACATGAAGAATATCATTCTTTTGGATGGTTAGCTCGAAATTAGCGTGTGACTTGAAAATTTTTAACGGTCTGCTAAGCAGCGGAATGTCACATCAAGAATATCATTCTTTTGGACGGTCAGCTTGGCATCAGTTTGTCACCCTTAAATTTGGAACAGTTTGATAAAGTGCGGTGGCAGCAGCATGTGTCCCTTAATTTTTTTTTTACGGTCAGCTCGGCAGCAGAGTGTCAGACTTAAATTTGGGACAGTTTGATAAAGTACGGTGGCAGCAGCATTATTCAGAGCTCAAGTATTCAGTCCACCCGGCTTGGTTTGAACACTCAAATTTTTTAAGTAAACGATTCTGGCCCCCATGACACAGAACGAACAGCATCGAGGAAGCCCCGAGAGGCAGGGGCTCCAACAGGTGGTAGCTTACCTCCCTGCAGACAGCCAACTCAATCCTAAGATGAAACTTCAAGCTTTTTAAGTGCAGCAACTTAGATAAACGCAATAGGAAATGGAATTACCACGGAAAGCGAGAGTGGAATGGCCGATGTGGCACATGCCGCTGGGGGGCCCCATCCTCCTGCGGCGGATAGCGAAAAAAGAAACGGTCGTCAGCGACTTTGAGCAGTGCGGTGGCAGCAGCATGTGTCCATTAAATTTTTTGGACGGTCAGCTCGGCAGCAGAGTGTCACTCTTACATTTTTTGGACGGTCTGCGCAGCCAACCCTATTGTTTTTGAGTGTCAGCAGCAGGCCATCAATGATAATTTTTCACGGGTGTGTCTGATGCCCTACTTTATGTGTAATAAATGGTGTATTGGCATGCCTGATGCTTGTAATTTTTGGCAGCCCTTTCCCTTAGTACATAGGCTTTATGAATGTCTGAGTCCCACAATTATACCACAATGTGAATGAGGCCCGCCTTTATATGATATACCAGTTGTATGGGAGTGCCTCATCCATGTAATTTTTTAGCAGCACTTGCGCTTAACTTTCAAGTTAATCTATGTTTCCTAACAATATTTCCTGTAAAATCGATGTTATCTTGGGTTTTTTGGGAGTATTTTTGTCATTCCGTAAACGTGGCGTCATAGTCGGCTATCATCGTTAATAGCAGCGACTTCTGTGTCCAAGATGCATCCAGACATCCTCCTCATGCAGTTCCCTAACCATTTCTGTGGTGTTTCCACCATTTTCTGATGTTTCCCTATAGATCAGACACCCTCCACTCTGCAGAGCAGGGGGTGCCCGGTCTTCTCCCTTTGGCTTCCATTATACTCGGGTGCTCGACCGAGCACTACCTAGTATTTGGCCAGCACATCCGAGCACCCGAACATCGGGGAGCTCGATCATCACTAAATGGTACTATTTAGTATTGCACAAAATATAGTAGGAAGCAGATTGTGTAGCTGTATGAAATATGATTTTTTTGTATTTTTATTCCATTTTGGAATGTGTATTACCTTTTATCAGTTTTGTTATCAGTTATTTTTTTTATATTTTAATAGTATGGGCATTTTCAGACACGACAATGACAATGATTAGAAATTAGCAAAACACTTGAGTTTCAGTTCAGTTCAGGATTACTGAATATTTGAAAAAGTTTGGTTCAAAGATGAATCAATTCAGATTGAACCAAAGTTGCTCCAATTGCCCCGAATATACACTCGTATTGAGTGTATCACTGTATAGTGGCGGCCTCACGAAGCGCACGGCGTCATAGCAACCAATTACACCATGTGCTCCTGCCCTCAGAGCGAGCATGGTCCGGGTTTTCACCGACCGTGCTCCACGGATGTCTGAATTAGGCCTAATGTTTTCTCTTGACATGTGCAGTTAAATGTTGCTTCATCCAAAAAATGCTAAGTTTTCAGTATGTTATGAACTGGTTTGCTTAACTTTAAACTGAACCAAAAAAACATGTATGGCCAAAAATTGTGAGGGACATACACCCTGCCCCTTTGTAGAGACCAGGCATCTATTCCACGCACTCAAAATGTCCCTAATATAATGCCCTTAAGTCACAAACACCCCAGAATTAAAGGTTTGGGTTCGCCTATCATCGGAAAAAATGCAAAGTTCACACATCTTCCATCATTTAACAATGATTTTTTTTTTTTAATTATTATTGTTTATGTTTTTTAGTTAGGGAAAGGGGAGTGATTAGAACTTTTTTATATTTTTACAAGTTTTTTATTGACTTTTTAAAGTCAATCTCACTAATAATACTTTTCCCTTCAGTGCTATCTCTGACAGTTGCATAGAAGTTAATGGAAGGTTTGTCATGCATGTGCACCGTTACTTCATTCTCATAGGGCATCTAGTAAGGTCCTGTGAATAGGGAGTATTTATTAGTGGGAAAATCCATTTTAGGATATTAAAGAAGAACTCCCGCAAAAAATTTTATTCCATGTCCTGCTAGAAATGTACATGATGTAATCTGTAGTGAATGTAATTTTCTTACTAGTGGCTGTATTTTTGAGTTATATCTCCCTGATGTTTCTCATCTGTGTCATGTGACCAGCAATCAGACCCACCAACTCACACTTCATCTTATGTGTGGACAGGACGTCTAATTTTCTATGCATTCCTATGGGAGCCTCACTTTCAGTCTCATAGAAATGAATAGAGCAGTAACTGGCTTCCTGTCCTGGGTCAGTTGGAGGTCAGGGAGTTGGTCACATTACCCAGCTACAATAAGAAGAGAGTGGATAACTCTCAATTAGAGTCTCTGATAAGAAGATTGCATTCACTACAGATTATATCATGCACCTTTCTAACAGGTTAGAGAATAAAAAAAATTGTGGGAGTTCTTCTTTACATAAATTTTGAAAATGCATTTTTATATGAGATGGTACAGTACTTACTAATACAAGCTTTGTAACATACTCACTAGAAGTCTTTCTGTTAGGCTATGTTTTCCATTCAGAGGCATTTTTTTACTAAGCTCCTTGAAGGGACTGAGGCTGTCAGTGGATACAGAATCTGAAGATGCCAATCAGATCTCCCACAAGTTTCTTTAGGTGTGTAATGACAGTGTTGGGTGTGCATTATTAGAAAAGGCTTCAAGAATAAGTACTAGCACATGTTGAAAGAATTTTACAGCTAGATAAAAGAAACACTGTTTTGATTGTAAATAAAATTATTACTTTACTATGTTCATGGTTCATACTGTATACAAGTCAACTGAATTTTGCAAACCCATATTTTGAGAAATGTTGTTACTGTCATCCAAATATTCATTCAGAAGGTGGGTACCAAAGTAACTGTTTAGTTATTCATCTTCAATATTCTTATAAATGTTAAAGAAAACATGTTTAGTGCTCCATCAGAATATTATAGATATTTATAGGCCCACAATGAATACTTTGCTAATCTTTTAATATTTACATTTCACACTTATACAAATGTGATATTGCACCTGTTAATATAAGAAATTCAGTGAACTCAATGGAATCTGGCTCACATTTACAATGGGATTATAGCTTAATTCAAGACTTATCATGCAGGCATTGCAGACTTTTCTGGGCTGCTTTAAACTTGAATTGTTGTTTTCTATTTTCAGTACAAACTTTCTTAGAAAATTATGGTTAAATTACATACATTGCAGGGTATTATTATTATCTCTGCCTGCGGCTCTAACAGAGCTCCAATGGCAGCCACTGAGGAAGGGGAAGAGAACGTGGTCCCCTAAACGTATCTGGCAAATAGATCCTTTCTTTGTCAAATATTGGAAAAGTTGGATTATCCACAAAAGTGCCTCCAACCAAGAAGAAGAACTGCCTTATTGAATACAACGAGGAATAAAACCTACAGATGTAGCAGGCATACCGCTCACTGAAATCGCGATTCCTTAGGAACGAATCGCGAGTTCAGATCGCATAAAAATACTTCAGGGTGTAATTTTATTTTTGACCACCAGATGGCGCCTGGAACTGCGCTTTCATACTGTATTACTGAAGCCGGCTTTAATTGAATCCTGTCTCCTCTGCAAGCTGCCGGCTCCTCCTCCACCCGTGCCAGAAGATGCCCAAATACTCTTGCCTCCACCAGACAGCAGTAACAAGCTCCAGGTACAGTATATCCACTGTATGGCCGTTTAACCCCTTCCATGCCGCGGTCCATAAGGACCACGGCATGGAAGGGTTAACAGGGAGGGCGCTCCCTCCCTCTCCCATCGGGCGCTGCAGCAGCGCTCCGATGGTGGGGCCAGTGAGAGGGAGAGAGCTCCCTCCCTCCCATCGGGACGCTGCTCTGCTGTGGCAGCGTCCCGATGGTTACCATGGCAACCGGACGCTTTCGTCCGGCTTGCCATGGTATAGGTAAGACTGTTCAAGCTCCTGCTAAAGGCAGGAGCTTGATCAGTCTTACAATCAGAAAATACACTGCAGTACACTATACAGTGTACTGCAGTGTATTATATAGACATCAGATCCACTGGATCTTCAAGAACCAAGTGGGTCTGAGTCAAAAAAGTGTAAAAAAAAAGTGTTAAAAAAAAAATAAAAAAGTAAAAAAAAAGTTTAAAAAAATCCCTTTTTTTCTCCCATTTTAATTGATTAAAAATAAAGAAAACACAATACATAAACATGTTAGGTATTGCCACGTCCGTAACAACCCGCTCTATGAAAATATCACATGAGATGGCCCCCCAGGCGAATGCTGAAATTTTTTTTAAAAAAAACTATGACAAAATAGCCATTTTTTTCCCTCTTCCCTCACAAAAAGTGTAATAGCAGGCGATCAAAAAGGCGTATTTACCCCAAAATGGTATCAATCAAACCGCCATCTTGTCCCGCAAAAACTCTACCCTACCTGAGACAATCGCCTGAAAACTGAAAAAAATATGGCTCTCTGAAAATGGCAACACAAAAAAAAGATTTTATTCTGTTCAAAAATGCATCTAATGTGTAAAACTTTCCAACAATACAAAAGTTGGACATATTGTGTATCGTCGCGTCCGTAACAACCTGCTCTATAAAAATATTAGATGAGATGGCCCCCCAGGCGAATGCTGTAAAAAAATGTAAAAAAATATGCCAAAATAGCCATTTTTTTCCCTCTTCCCTCACAAATAGTGTAATAGCAGGCGATCAAAAAGGCGTATTTACCCCAAAATGGTATCAATCAAACCGCCATCTTGTCCCGCAAAAACGGTACCCTACCTGAGACAATCGCCTGAAAACTGAAAAAAATATGGCTCTCTGAAAATGGCAACACAAAAAAAAGATTTTATTCTGTTCAAAAATGCATCTAATGTGTAAAACTTTCCAACAATACAAAAGTTGGACATATTGGGTATCGTCGCGTCCGTAACAACCTGCTCTATAAAAATATTAGATGAGATGGCCCCCCAGGCGAATGCTGTAAAAAAAATGTAAAAAAAAATATGCCAAAATAGCCATTTTTTTCCCTCTTCCCTCACAAATAGTGTAATAGCAGGCGATCAAAAAGGCGTATTTACCCCAAAATGGTATCAATCAAACCGCCATCTTGTCCGGCAAAAACTCTACCCTACCTGAGACAATCGCCTGAAAACTGAAAAAAATATGGCTCTCTGAAAATGGCAACACAAAAAAAAGATTTTATTCTGTTCAAAAATGCATCTAATGTGTAAAACTTTCCAACAATACAAAAGTTGGACATATTGGGTATCGTCGCGTCCGTAACAACCTGCTCTATAAAAATATTAGATGAGATGGCCCCCCAGGCGAATGCTGTAAAAAAAATGTAAAAAAAATATGCCAAAATAGCCATTTTTTTCCCTCTTCCCTCACAAATAGTGTAATAGCAGGCGATCAAAAAGGCGTATTTACCCCAAAATGGTATCAATCAAACCGCCATCTTGTCCCGCAAAAACGGTACCCTACCTGAGACAATCGCCTGAAAACTGAAAAAAATATGGCTCTCTGAAAATGGCAACACAAAAAAAAGATTTTATTCTGTTCAAAAATGCATCTAATGTGTAAAACTTTCCAACAATACAAAAGTTGGACATATTGGGTATCGTCGCGTCCGTAACAACCTGCTCTATAAAAATATTAGATGAGATGGCCCCCCAGGCGAATGCTGTAAAAATTAAAAAAAATATGCCAAAATAGCCATTTTTTTCCCTCTTCCCTCACAAATAGTGTAATAGCAGGCGATCAAAAAGGCGTATTTACCCCAAAATGGTATCAATCAAACCGCCATCTTGTCCCGCAAAAACGGTACCCTACCTGAGACAATCGCCTGAAAACTGAAAAAAATATGGCTCTCTGAAAATGGCAACACAAAAAAAAGATTTTATTCTGTTCAAAAATGCATCTAATGTGTAAAACTTTCCAACAATACAAAAGTTGGACATATTGGGTATCGTCGCGTCCGTAACAACCTGCTCTATAAAAATATTAGATGAGATGGCCCCCCAGGCGAATGCTGTAAAAAAATGTAAAAAAAAATATGCCAAAATAGCCATTTTTTTCCCTCTTCCCTCACAAATAGTGTAATAGCAGGCGATCAAAAAGGCGTATTTACCCCAAAATGGTATCAATCAAACCGCCATCTTGTCCCGCAAAAACGGTACCCTACCTGAGACAATCGCCTGAAAACTGAAAAAAATATGGCTCTCTGAAAATGGCAACACAAAAAAAAGATTTTATTCTGTTCAAAAATGCATCTAATGTGTAAAACTTTCCAACAATACAAAAGTTGGACATATTGGGTATCGTCGCGTCCGTAACAACCTGCTCTATAAAAATATTAGATGAGATGGCCCCCCAGGCGAATGCTGTAAAAAAAAATATGCCAAAATAGCCATTTTTTTCCCTCTTCCCTCACAAATAGTGTAATAGCAGGCGATCAAAAAGGCGTATTTACCCCAAAATGGTATCAATCAAACCGCCATCTTGTCCCGCAAAAACGGTACCCTACCTGAGACAATCGCCTGAAAACTGAAAAAAATATGGCTCTCTGAAAATGGCAACACAAAAAAAAGATTTTATTCTGTTCAAAAATGCATCTAATGTGTAAAACTTTCCAACAATACAAAAGTTGGACATATTGGGTATCGTCGCGTCCGTAACAACCTGCTCTATAAAAATATTAGATGAGATGGCCCCCCAGGCGAATGCTGAATTTTTAAAAAAAATATGCCAAAATAGCCATTTTTTTCCCTCTTCCCTCACAAATAGTGTAATAGCAGGCGATCAAAAAGGCGTATTTACCCCAAAATGGTATCAATCAAACCGCCATCTTGTCCCGCAAAAACGGTACCCTACCTGAGACAATCGCCTGAAAACTGAAAAAAATATGGCTCTCTGAAAATGGCAACACAAAAAAAAGATTTTATTCTGTTCAAAAATGCATCTAATGTGTAAAACTTTCCAACAATACAAAAGTTGGACATATTGGGTATCGTCGCGTCCGTAACAACCTGCTCTATAAAAATATTAGATGAGATGGCCCCCCAGGCGAATGCTGTAAAAAAATGTAAAAAAAAATATGCCAAAATAGCCATTTTTTTCCCTCTTCCCTCACAAATAGTGTAATAGCAGGCGATCAAAAAGGCGTATTTACCCCAAAATGGTATCAATCAAACCGCCATCTTGTCCCGCAAAAACGGTACCCTACCTGAGACAATCGCCTGAAAACTGAAAAAAATATGGCTCTCTGAAAATGGCAACACAAAAAAAAGATTTTATTCTGTTCAAAAATGCATCTAATGTGTAAAACTTTCCAACAATACAAAAGTTGGACATATTGGGTATCGTCGCGTCCGTAACAACCTGCTCTATAAAAATATTAGATGAGATGGCCCCCCAGGCGAATGCTGTAAAAAAAATATATGCCAAAATAGCCATTTTTTTCCCTCTTCCCTCACAAATAGTGTAATAGCAGGCGATCAAAAAGGCGTATTTACCCCAAAATGGTATCAATCAAACCGCCATCTTGTCCCGCAAAAACGGTACCCTACCTGAGACAATCGCCTGAAAACTGAAAAAAATATGGCTCTCTGAAAATGGCAACACAAAAAAAAGATTTTATTCTGTTCAAAAATGCATCTAATGTGTAAAACTTTCCAACAATACAAAAGTTGGACATATTGGGTATCGTGGCGTCCGTAACAACCTGCTCTATAAAAATATTAGATGAGATGGCCCCCCAGGCGAATGCTGTAAAAAAAATGTAAAAAAAAATATGCCAAAATAGCCATTTTTTTCCCTCTTCCCTCACAAATAGTGTAATAGCAGGCGATCAAAAAGGCGTATTTACCCCAAAATGGTATCAATCAAACCGCCATCTTGTCCCGCAAAAACGGTACCCTACCTGAGACAATCGCCTGAAAACTGAAAAAAATATGGCTCTCTGAAAATGGCAACACAAAAAAAAGATTTTATTCTGTTCAAAAATGCATCTAATGTGTAAAACTTTCCAACAATAAAAAAGTTGGACATATTGGGTGTTGTCGCGTCCGTAACAACCTGCTCTATAAAAATATCACATGACTTGCCCCCTCAGGTGAATGCTGTAAAAAAAATGCTAAAAAAACTATGCCAAATTTTTTTCATCTTGTCTCAAAAAAAGAGTAATACCAAGCGATACCATGATAACCGTAATACCGCGGTATTTACGTAGACGGTTATCATACCGTGAAAATTTCATACCGTTGCAACCCTAAGCGGGACTGCCACTGCTGGATCCCGGACGGTTGGGCTGCAGTGATCAGTGCTCACACAGACACTGTTCACTGTCAGTGCTTATTGCAGCAGCATTTTTCTCCTCTATCTGCCCAGTGTTCACTAAGCAGGAAAGTACTGTACACTGATGATAGAGGAGAAGAGCACTGCAGTGACCAGCATGGGTAGCAACATAGATGGGTAGGGAACTTGGCAAATGCATTCATTTTACATTGTACAGTGGCAGAGAAGAGGCAGCTGACAAGCAGCCTGGGGATCTTACAATCTTCAGCAGGGAACACTGATTCTCCTTAATACAGTCAATCAGTTAGATGGTTGCCCTAAGGAACACCATACTAGCCGTTTTCTAACAAAAGTGTACATTTTCCCCCAAAATGTATAGAATAAAACACATACTGTAACTGCTTTTATTTTATTTTATTTATTTTTTTTGGTGGGGAAGACTATTGTTCTTTTATTGTTTCCCTTTGTTTGATAAATGGCCTAATTAGCATAACAATAATGTTTAATTTGCTGCTTCCTATACAAAGAGAAAAGAAGTGCACCTCGGCAGGAAGGGGTTAATGAGTTTGGATTTGAGGGGAGGGGGGGGGCAGGTATTCTGTGTTTTAGATAACTACTGTATCTGCTGGTCAGATAGATAGGGTCCATGTCTCCAGAAAAGGTCTACACTCTGTACCGAGTTTCTTCTGGAGCTGTAGTAACTTCAATACCTGAGATGTACAGTATTTCCCCATGATTAGTGTCTTTCTGCAATAATTATTCAAGAAAATTAAAAAGAAAAGAAAAAAAATAGGAGCTTAGGGATTACATTTAAATTTATTTATTTTTTGCACTTCGGCTCCATCCATATGTCCGTGTTTTGCGGATCCGCAAAACACAGACACCGGCAATGTGAATTGCTGTGTTTATTATCCCTGTACAGTGACATCGCTGTGTTTATTATCCCTGGACTGTGACATCACAGTGTTTATTATCCCTGTACGGTGACATCACTGTGTGTATTATCCCTGTACAGTGACATCGCTGTGTTTATTATCCCTGTACAGTGACATCGCTGTGTTTATTATCCCTGGACTGTGACATCACAGTGTTTATTATCCCTGTACGGTGACATCACTGTGTTTATTATCCCTGTACTGTGACATCACTGTGTTTATTATCCTTGGACTGTGACATCACTGTGTTTATTATCCCTGTACTGTGACATCACTGTGTTTATTATCTCTGTACTGTGACATCACTGTGTTTATTATCCCTGTACTGTGACATCACTGTGTTTATTATCCTTGGACTGTGACATCACTGTCTTTATTATCCCTGGACTGTGACATCACTGTGTTTATTATCCCTGTACGGTGACATCACTGTGTTTATTATCCCTGTACAGTGACATCGCTGTGTTTATTATCTCTGTACTGTGACATCACTGTGTTTATTATCCCTGTACAGTGACATCACTGTGTTTATTATCCCTGTACTGTGACATCACTGTGTTTATTATCCCTGTATGGTGACATCACTGTGTTTGTTATCCCTGTACAGTGACATCGCTGTGTTTATTATCCCTGTACTGTGACATCACTGTGTTTATTATCCCTGTACAGTGACATCGCTGTGTGTATTATCCCAGTGCAGGAAGAGGTAAGTGGTCTGTGTTTGTGTGTTTGTTTTCTATTTTTCAGGGTCGTGAATGCAGAGGACTACGTCGGATTCGGTGGACTACGTCGGACCAGCTTTTTTAATTTTTTTTAATAAAATGGTCAAACAGGGGTCTGGGGGAGTGTTTATTTCAATAAAATGTTTTATACTTGTGTGTGTATGTTTTTTTTTTACAATACTACAGTTTTAGTAATTACGGCTATCTACAGACGGCCCTGATTACTAATACTGGGCTTAGTGCTTGCCATTATGGCAGGCCAGCACTAACCCCAACATCTATTACCTCGGCACCCACCGCCACCAGGGGTGCCGGGAAGAGCCGGGTACCCGCAGGACCGGACCTTCTAAATTGAGGGTCTGGCTCTGGGGCGGCTGCAGGCTGGTACCATTGGGCTGGGAAGGGCCAATAACCGTGTCCCTTCCCACCCTGGTAGTGCCAGGCTGCCGCTGCTGGTTGTATCTGGCTGGTGAAGGAAAAAAGGGGGGGACCCCACGCCATTTTTTTACAAAAATAATTAAATAATTTTAAAAAAATGGCGTAGGGTCCCCCCCTTTTTTCCTTCACCAGCCAGATACAACCAGCAGCTGCAGCCTGGCACTACCAGGGTGGGAAGGGACACGGTTATTGGCCCTTCCCAGCCTAATTGTACCAGCCTGCAGCCGCCCCAGAGCCAGACCCTCAATTTAGAAGGTCCGGTCCTGCGGGTACCCGGCTCTTCTCGGCACCCCTGGTGGCGGTGGGTGCCGAGGTAATAGATGTTGGGGTTAGTGCTGGCCTGCCATACCGGCCAGCACTAAGCCCAGTATTAGTAATCAGGGCCGTCTGTAGATAGCCGTGATTACTAAAACTGTAGTATTGTAAAAAAAAATACACACACACAAGTATAAAACATTTTATTGAAATAAACACTCCCCCAGACCCCTGTTTGACCATTTTATTAAAAAAAATTAAAAAAGCTGGTCCGACGTAGTCCACCGAATCCGACGTAGTCCTCTGCATTCACGACCCTGAAAAATAGAAAACAAACACACAAACACAGACCACTTACCTCTTCCTGCAGTGGGATAATACACACAGAGATGTCACTGTACAGGGATAATAAACACAGTGATGTCACAGTACAGAAATAAACACAGTGATGTCACAGTACAGAAATAAACACAGTGATGTCACAGTACAGAGATAATAAACACAGTGATGTCACAGTCCAGGGATAATAAACACAGTGATGTCACAGTACAGAAATAAACACAGTGCACAGAAAGTAAAAAAAAATAAAAACATTATACTTACATTTTTCCTAGCAGCATCATCAAGCAGGTGATCGTCTTGTGTCTGGAGGGGGCGGAGCCTATTCTGACGGCCGGCCCCGCCCCCCGCCGAGACGTGAGGCATACAGGCAAGGTAGGAGAGCTGCAAGGGGGGAGGATGGAAGAAGCAGGCAGCCAATTCAGGCTGTCTGCTCCTTCCTGCAACAGGCAACAACTGTCTCTGCGTCCTATGGACGCAGAGACAGCTGCCAGAGACCAGGACATACCTCCCCCGTACTCAATTTCCAGGATGGCCGAGCGGTTGAAGCAGAGTGTCAGCATACAGCTGACACTCTGCTTCAAACGACCGGCATCGCTGCTGGCAGCGATGTCGGCCGTTTAACCCCTTCCATGCCGCGGTCCATAAGGACCACGGCATGGAAGGGTTAACAGGGAGGGCGCGCCCTCCCTCTCCCATCGGGCGCTGCAGCAGCGCTCCGATGGTGGGGCCAGTGAGAGGCTTGCCATGGTAGAGGTAAGACTGGTCAAGCTCCTGCTAAAGGCAGGAGCTTTGATCAGTCTTACAATCAGAAAATACACTGCAGTACACTATACAGTGCACTGCAGTGTATTATATAGACATCAGATCCACTGGATCTTCAAGAACCAAGTGGGTCTGAGTCAAAAAAGTGTTAAAAAAAGTGTTAAAAAAAAATGAAAAAGTAAAAAAAAAAGTTTAAAAAAAATCCCTTTTTTTCTCCCATTTTAATTGATTAAAAATAAAGAAAACACAATACATAAACATGTTAGGTATCGTCGCGTCCGTAACAACCCGCTCTATAAAAATATCACATGAGATGGCCCCCCAGGCGAATGCTGTAAAAAAAAAATAAAAAAATAATATGCCAAAATAGCCATTTTTCCCTCTTCCCTCACAAAAAGTGTAATAGCAGGCGATCAAAAAGGCGTATTTACCCCAAAATGGTATCAATCAAACCGCCATCTTGTCCCGCAAAAACGGTACCCTACCTGAGACAATCGCCTGAAAACTGAAAAAAATATGGCTCTCTGAAAATGGCAACACAAAAAAATTGTTTTATTCTGTTCAAAAATGCATCTAATGTGTAAAACTTTCCAACAATAAAAAAGTTGGACATATTGGGTGTTGTCGCGTCCGTAACAACCTGCTCTATAAAAATATCACATGACTTGCCCCCTCAGGTGAATGCTGTAAAAAAAATGCTAAAAAAAACTATGCCAAATTTTTTTCATCTTGTCTCAAAAAAAGAGTAGTACCAAGCGATACCATGATAACCGTAATACCGCGGTATTTATGGAGACGGTTATCATACCGTGAAAATTTCATACCGTTGCAACCCTAAGCGGGACTGCCACTGCTGGATCCCGGACGGTTGGGCTGCAGTGATCAGTGCTCACACAGACACTGTTAACTGTCAGTGCTTATTGCAGCAGCATTTTTCTCCTCTATCTGCCCAGTGTTCACTAAGCAGGAAAGTACTGTACACTGATGATAGAGGAGAAGAGCACTGCAGTGACCAGCATGGGTAGCAACATAGATGGGTAGGGAACTTGGCAAATGCATTCATTTTACATTGTACAGTGGCAGAGAAGAGGCAGCTGACAAGCAGCCTGGGGATCTTACAATCTTCAGCAGGGAACACTGATTCTCCTTAATACAGTCAATCAGTTAGATGGTTGCCCTAAGGAACACCATACTAGCAGTTTTCTAACAAAAGTGTACATTTTCCCCCAAAATGTATAGAATAAAACACATACTGTAACTGCTTTTATTTTATTTTTAATTTTTTTGGTGGGGAAGACTATTGTTCTTTTATTGTTTCCCTTTGTTTGCTAAACGGCCTAATTAGCATATTTTTATACGGATCACGGAATACATACAGTCGTGTGAATGGGGCCTAAGTCTCTCTCTCTCCATATATATATATGAATATGAATGAACATTTTTATATTGTATTAATACTAAAGTAGTATCATTTTGGATTTAAAGTACATTCTAGTGTACATATATACTGTATTGCGTATACAGTATATAGTATATATATCCATACTACTGTATACATTTACTGTAATACAGTATATAGCAACCTAACCATTTTATTTATACTATAATATATGCTGTATATCATGCTCAATGTGCTGCATTAAAAATGTGGTAACAACCCCCACACTCTCAATCTAATGTATTGTTCTGCAATAAACATACCAATAACAAAGGCACTGGTCAACCTTTTGTTTAGCTGTGGTGAGGCATCGCACCAAGTGTGTAACCCGAAACCATTCAAAACAAAGGCTCTTAACTTTGCTCTTAACATAATGATTAGAATTGTGTCTAGCCTCTACAGAACAGAACATGTGTATTCATTACATTTACACAGTAGATTTATTGCAGTATACTTTACCATAAGAGAAATCAACAGAACACCAGATATTTTTATAAATATTTTATTTAAAAAAAGTAATTTGTGTAAAAGCTTCAAAATAGTGGAGTGTTGAATATCATGAAAAATAAAAAATAAAGTTACTGTGAAACAATGTAAAAATGTTAATAAAAAAATGTGCCCCAAAAATTCTACAGTGCATTACTGGTAACAACTACACAATAGCAGGGGGTGGAGTTACAAATTATCAAGTGTTAAAAAAGGTGTGCCTTATTTTACACACCAGCAGTAGTACAGTATATAAACCGGAAACATCACTGTGACATCACTGTGTTTATTATCCCTGGACTGTGACATCACTGTGTTTATTATCCCTGGACTGTGACATCACTGTGTTTATTATCCCTGGACTGTGACATCACTGTGTTTATTATCCCTGGACTGTGACATCACTGTGTTTATTATCCCTGGACTGTGACATCACTGTGTATATTATCTCTGTACTGTGACATCACTGTGTTTATTATCTGACTGTGACTGACATCACTGTGTTTATTATCCCTGTACAGTGACATCACTGTGTTTATTATCAATGTACAGTGACATCGCTGTGTGTATTATCCCTGTACAGTGACATCGCTGTGTGTATTATCCCTGTACAGTGACATCGCTGTGTTTATTATCCCTGTACAGTGACATCGCTGTGTTTATTATCCCTGTACAGTGACATCACTGTTTATTATCCCTGTACGGTGACATCGCTGTGTGTATTATCCCTGTACTGTGACATCACTGTGTTTATTATCTCTGTACTGTGACATCACTGTGTTTATTATCTGACTGTGACTGATATCGCTGTGTTTGTTATCCCTGTACAGTGACATCGCTGTGTGTATTATCCCAGTGCAGGAAGAGGTAAGTGGTCTGTGTTTGTTTTCTATTTTTCAGGGTCGTGAATGCAGAGGACTACGTCGGATTCGGTGGACTACGTCGGACCAGCTTTTTTTTTTTTTTTTATTAAATTGGTCAAACAGGGGTCTGGGGGAGTGTTTAGTTCAATAAAATGTTTTATATTTGTGTGTGTGTTTTTTTTTTTTACAATACTACAGTTTTAGTAATTATGGCTATCTACAGACGGCCCTGATTACTAATACTGGGCTTAGTGCTTGCCGGTATGGCAGGCCAGCACTAACCCCAACATCTATTACCTCGGCACCCACCACCACCAGGGGTGCCGGGAAGAGCCGGGTACCCGCAGGACCGGACCTTCTAAATTGAGGGTCTGGCTCTGGGGCGGCTGCAGGCTGGTACCATTAGGCTGGGAAGGGCCAATAACCGTGTCCCTTCCCACCCTGGTAGTGCCAGGCTGCCGCTGCTGGTTGTATCTGGCTGGCAAAGGAAAACAGGGGGGGACCCCACGCCATTTTTTTACAAAAATAATTAAATAATTTAAAAAAAATGGCGTGGGGTCCCCCCCTTTTTTCCTTCACCAGCCAGATACAACCAGCAGCTGCAGCCTGGCACTACCAGGGTGGGAAGGGACACGGTTATTGGCCCTTCCCAGCCTAATGGTACCAGCCTGCAGCCGCCCCAGAGCCAGACCCTCAATTTAGAAGGTCCGGTCCTGCGGGTACCCGGCTCTTCCCGGCACCCCTGGTGGTGGTGGGTGCCGAGGTAATAGATGTTGGGGTTAGTGCTGGCCTGCCATACCGGCAAGCACTAAGCCCAGTATTAGTAATCAGGGCCGTCTGTAGATAGCCGTGATTACTAAAACTGTAGTATTGTAAAAAAAAATACACACACACAAGTATAAAACATTTTATTGAACTAAACACTCCCCCAGACCCCTCCTTTGACCAATTTAATTAAAAAAGCTGGTCCGACGTAGTCCACCGAATCCGACGTAGTCCTCTGCATTCACGACCCTGAAAAATAGAAAACAAACACACAAACACAGACCACTTACCTCTTCATGCAGTGGGATAATACACACAGCGATGTCACTGTACAGGGATAACAAACACAGTGATGTCAGTCACAGTCAGATAATAAACACAATGATGTCACAGTACAGAGATAATAAACACAGCGATGTCACTGTACAGAGATAATAAACACAGTGATGTCACAGTACAGAAATAAACACAGTGATGTCACCGTACAGGGATAATAAACACAGTGATGTCACAGTCCAGGGATAATAAAGACAGTGATGTCACAGTCCAAGGATAATAAACACAGTGATGTCACAGTACAGGAATAATAAACACAGTGATGTCACAGTACAGGGATAATAAACACAGTGATGTCACAGTCCAAGGATAATAAACACAGTGATGTCACAGTACAGGGATAATAAACACAGTGATGTCACCGTACAGGGATAATAAACACTGTGATGTCACAGTCCAGGGATAATAAACACAGCGATGTCACTGTACAGGGATAATAAACACAGCAATTCACATTGCCGGTGTCTGTGTTTTGCGGATCCGCAAAACACGGACATATGGATGGAGCCGAAGTGCAAAAAATAAATAAATTTAAATGTAATCCCTAAGCTCCTATTTTTTTTCTTTTCTTTTTAATTTTCTTGAATAATTATTGCAGAAAGACACTAATCATGGGGAAATACTGTACATCTCAGGTATTGAAGTTACTACAGCTCCAGAAGAAACTCGGTACAGAGTGTAGACCTTTTCTGGAGACATGGACTTTACCCTATCTATCTGACCAGCAGATACAGTAGTTATCTAAAACACAGAATACCTGCCCCCCCCCTCCCCTCAAATCCAAACTCATTAACCCCTTCCTGCCGAGGTGCACTTCTTTTCTCTTTGTATAGGAAGCAGCAAATTAAACATTATTGTTATGCTAATTAGGCCATTTATCAAACAAAGGGAAACAATAAAAGAACAATAGTCTTCCCCACCAAAAAAAATAAATAAAATAAAATAAAAGCAGTTACAGTATGTGTTTTATTCTATACATTTTGGGGGAAAATGTACACTTTTGTTAGAAAACTGCTAGTATGGTGTTCCTTAGGGCAACCATCTAACTGATTGACTGTATTAAGGAGAATCAGTGTTCCCTGCTGAAGATTGTAAGATCCCCAGGCTGCTTGTCAGCTGCCTCTTCTCTGCCACTGTACAATGTAAAATGAATGCATTTGCCAAGTTCCCTACCCATCTATGTTGCTACCCATGCTGGTCACTGCAGTGCTCTTCTCCTCTATCATCAGTGTACAGTACTTTCCTGCTTAGTGAACACTGGGCAGATAGAGGAGAAAAATGCTGCTGCAATAAGCACTGACAGTTAACAGTGTCTGTGTGAGCACTGATCACTGCAGCCCAACCGTCCGGGATCCAGCAGTGGCAGTCCCGCTTAGGGTTGCAACGGTATGAAATTTTCACGGTATGATAACCGTCTCCGTAAATACCGCGGTATTACGGTTATCATGGTATCGCTTGGTACTACTCTTTTTTTGAGACAAGATGAAAAAAATTTGGCATAGTTTTTTTAGCATTTTTTTTTACAGCATTCACCTGAGGGGGCAAGTCATGTGATATTTTTATAGAGCAGGTTGTTACGGACGCGACAACACCCAATATGTCCAACTTTTTTATTGTTGGAAAGTTTTACACATTAGATGCATTTTTGAACAGAATAAAACAATTTTTTTGTGTTGCCATTTTCAGAGAGCCATATTTTTTTCAGTTTTCAGGCGATTGTCTCAGGTAGGGTACAGTTTTTGCGGGACAAGATGGCGGTTTGATTGATACCATTTTGGGGTAAATACGCCTTTTTGATCGCCTGCTATTACACTTTTTGTAAGGGAAGAGGGAAAAAATGGCTATTTTGGCATATTATTTTTTTTTTTTTTTACAGCATTCGCCTGGGGGGCCATCTCATGTGATATTTTTATAGAGCGGGTTGTTACGGACGCGACGATACCTAACATGTTTATGTATTGTGTTTTCTTTATTTTTAATCAATTAAAATGGGAGAAAAAAAAGGGATTTTTTTTAAACTTTTTTTTTTACTTTTTCATTTTTTTTTAACACTTTTTTTTACACTTTTTTGACTCAGACCCACTTGGTTCTTGAAGATCCAGTGGATCTGATGTCTATATAATACACTGCAGTGCACTGTATAGTGTACTGCAGTGTATTTTCTGATTGTAAGACTGATCAAAGCTCCTGCCTTTAGCAGGAGCTTGACCAGTCTTACCTCTACCATGGCAAGCCTCTCACTGGCCCCACCATCGGAGCGCTGCTGCACGGCATGGAAGGGGTTAAACGGCCGACATCGCTGCCAGCAGCGATGCCGGTCGTTTGAAGCAGAGTGTCAGCTGTATGCTGACACTCTGCTTCAACCGCTCGGCCATCCTGGAAATTGAGTACGGGGGAGGTATGTCCTGGTCTCTGGCAGCTGTCTCTGCGTCCATAGGACGCAGAGACAGTTGTTGCCTGTTGCAGGAAGGAGCAGACAGCCTGAATTGGCTGCCTGCTTCTTCCATCCTCCCCCTTGCAGCTCTCCTACCTTGCCTGTATGCCTCACGTCTCGGCGGGGGGCGGGGCCGGCCGTCAGAATAGGCTCCGCCCCCTCCAGACACAAGACGATCACCTGCTTGGTGATGCTGCTAGGAAAAATGTAAGTATAATGTTTTTATTTTTTTTTTACTTTCTGTGCACTGTGTTTATTTCTGTACTGTGACATCACTGTGTTTATTATCCCTGGACTGTGACATCACTGTGTTTATTATCTCTGTACTGTGACATCACTGTGTTTATTTCTGTACTGTGACATCACTGTGTTTATTATCTCTGTACAGTGACATCGCTGTGTTTATTATCTCTGTACTGTGACATCATTGTGTTTATTATCTGACTGTGACTGACATCACTGTGTTTGTTATCCCTGTACTATGACATCACTGTGTTTATTATCCATGTACTGTGACATCACTGTGTTTATTATCCCTGTACAGTGACATCACTGTGTTTATTATCCCTGTACAGTGACATCTCTGTGTGTATTATCCCACTGCAGGAAGAGGTAAGTGGTCTGTGTTTGTGTGTTTGTTTTCTATTTTTCAGGGTCGTGAATGCAGAGGACTACGTCGGATTCGGTGGACTACGTCGGACCAGCTTTTTTAATTTTTTTTAATAAAATGGTCAAACAGGGGTCTGGGGGAGTGTTTATTTCAATAAAATGTTTTATACTTGTGTGTGTGTATTTTTTTTTACAATACTACAGTTTTAGTAATCACGGCTATCTACAGACGGCCCTGATTACTAATACTGGGCTTAGTGCTTGCCGGTATGGCAGGCCAGCACTAACCCCAACATCTATTACCTCGGCACCCACCGCCACCAGGGGTGCCGAGAAGAGCCGGGTACCCGCAGGACCGGACCTTCTAAATTGAGGGTCTGGCTCTGGGGCGGCTGCAGGCTGGTACAATTAGGCTGGGAAGGGCCAATAACCGTGTCCCTTCCCACCCTGGTAGTGCCAGGCTGCAGCTGCTGGTTGTATCTGGCTGGTGAAGGAAAAAAGGGGGGGACCCTACGCCATTTTTTTAAAATTATTTAATTATTTTTGTAAAAAAATGGCGTGGGGTCCCCCCCTTTTTTCCTTCACCAGCCAGATACAACCAGCAGCGGCAGCCTGGCACTACCAGGGTGGGAAGGGACACGGTTATTGGCCCTTCCCAGCCCAATGGTACCAGCCTGCAGCCGCCCCAGAGCCAGACCCTCAATTTAGAAGGTCCGGTCCTGCGGGTACCCGGCTCTTCCCGGCACCCCTGGTGGCGGTGGGTGCCGAGGTAATAGATGTTGGGGTTAGTGCTGGCCTGCCATAATGGCAAGCACTAAGCCCAGTATTAGTAATCAGGGCCGTCTGTAGATAGCCGTAATTACTAAAACTGTAGTATTGTAAAAAAAAAAATACACACACACAAGTATAAAACATTTTATTGAAATAAACACTCCCCCAGACCCCTGTTTGACCATTTTATTAAAAAAAATTAAAAAAGCTGGTCCGACGTAGTCCACCGAATCCGACGTAGTCCTCTGCATTCACGACCCTGAAAAATAGAAAACAAACACACAAACACAGACCACTTACCTCTTCCTGCACTGGGATAATACACACAGCGATGTCACTGTACAGGGATAATAAACACAGTGATGTCACAGTACAGAGATAATAAACACAGCGATGTCACTGTACAGGGATAATAAACACAGTGATGTCACCGTACAGGGATAATAAACACAGTGATGTCACAGTCCAGGGATAATAAAGACAGTGATGTCACAGTCCAAGGATAATAAACACAGTGATGTCACAGTACAGGGATAATAAACACAGTGATGTCACAGTACAGGGATAATAAACACAGTGATGTCACAGTCCAAGGATAATAAACACAGTGATGTCACAGTACAGGGATAATAAACACAGTGATGTCACCGTACAGGGATAATAAACACTGTGATGTCACAGTCCAGGGATAATAAACACAGCGATGTCACTGTACAGGGATAATAAACACAGCAATTCACATTGCCGGTGTCTGTGTTTTGCGGATCCGCAAAACACGGACATATGGATGGAGCCGAAGTGCAAAAAATAAATAAATTTAAATGTAATCCCTAAGCTCCTATTTTTTTTCTTTTCTTTTTAATTTTCTTGAATAATTATTGCAGAAAGACACTAATCATGGGGAAATACTGTACATCTCAGGTATTGAAGTTACTACAGCTCCAGAAGAAACTCGGTACAGAGTGTAGACCTTTTCTGGAGACATGGACTTTACCCTATCTATCTGACCAGCAGATACAGTAGTTATCTAAAACACAGAATACCTGCCCCCCCCCCTCCCCTCAAATCCAAACTCATTAACCCCTTCCTGCCGAGGTGCACTTCTTTTCTCTTTGTATAGGAAGCAGCAAATTAAACATTATTGTTATGCTAATTAGGCCATTTATCAAACAAAGGGAAACAATAAAAGAACAATAGTCTTCCCCACCAAAAAAAATAAATAAAATAAAATAAAAGCAGTTACAGTATGTGTTTTATTCTATACATTTTGGGGGAAAATGTACACTTTTGTTAGAAAACTGCTAGTATGGTGTTCCTTAGGGCAACCATCTAACTGATTGACTGTATTAAGGAGAATCAGTGTTCCCTGCTGAA